>VNJR01012094.1:0-100931 GCA_008042585.1 Drosophila punjabiensis | reverse complement strand
GGATTGCTCCTCTTACCACGAACACCCCGTCATGTGGCGAGAATTCTCCACAGATGGAATCTTTTGTGGAATCCCTGGCGGAGAGTGGAACCAAGTCTCCGCAAATGGAATCTCAGCGAGTAAAATCTCCGCGGAATGAATCTCCACGGAAGGAATCTGCGCGGTCGGAATCTCAGACGAACGACGGCCAGAAGCCTTGGATTGCTCCTCTTACTTCAAACACCCCTTCATGTGGCGAGGCTTCTCCACAGATGGAATCTTTTGTGGACTCCCTGGCGGGGTCTGAAACCAAGTCTCCGCGAATGGAATCTCCGCGAGTGAAGTCTCCGCGGACAGAATCTCCACGGAAGGAATCTTCGCGGAGGGAATCTCCACAGAAGGAATCTCCGCGGGTGAAATCTCCACGGATAGAATCTCCGCGGATGGAATCTCCGCGAAATGAATCTCCACGGGTGGAATCTCCACGGAAGGAATCTCCACGGGTGGATTCTCCTCTAAAAGAATCTTCACGGAAGGAATCTCTGCGGACGGAATCTCTGACGAACGACGGCCAGAAGCCTTGGATTGCACCTCTCACCTCGAATACCCATTCATGTGGTTCAAATTCACTGGGGATGGAATCTTTTTTGGATTCCCCGCTGGAGTCTGAAACCAAGTCTTCGCGGATGGAATCTCCACAAAGAGAATCTTTGCGGGTGGAATCTCCACGGGTGGATTCTCCTCTAAAAGAATCTCCACATATGGAATCTACGCGGGTGAAATCTCCGCGGATAGAATCTCCGCAGATGGAATCTTCGCGAAATGAATCTCCACGGAGGGAATCTCTACGGAAGGAATCTCCACGGGTGGATTCTCCTCTAAAAGAATCTCCACGGATGGAGTCTCCGCGGGTGGAATCTCCACGGATGGAATCTCCACGAGCGGAATCTACACGGAAGGAATCTCCACGGGTGGATTCTCCTCTAAAGGAATCTCCACGGTTGGAATCTCCGCGGGTGGAATCTCCGCGGGTGGGATCTCCACGGAAGGAATCTTCACGGAAGGAATCTAGGCGAAGGGAATCCATGGAGGGATCTTCGAAGGAAAGCTCAAAAGGATGCAGCTGTAAAATGAAGTCCCAGCAGAAAGGATCTTCGCGGGTGGAATCTCCACGAAAGGAATCTCGGAGAGCATCTCCGCGGAAAGGATCCCTGGAGACATCTCCGGCGGCAAGCCCAAGATGCGCCTGTCGAACGAAATCTCCGCTGAAGGGGTCTCCGCAGACAGGATCTTCTTCATTTGGCTCAGATTCTACGGCTATGGAATCATTTGTAGATTGTGAGTTTGAAACAAAGTCTCCGCGGAAGGAATCTCGGAGTGCATCTCCGCGGAAAGGATCCCTGGAGACATCTCAGGCGGCAAGCCCAAGATGCGCCTGTCGGATAAACTTTCCGCTGAAGGAATCTCCGCCGGTAGGATCTCCTTCATGTGGCTCTGAATGTGAGTGTGCAACCAAGTCCCCGCAGAAGCAATCTCTAGAAAGCCTGCAGACATCTCCGGTGGCAAGCCCAATAAGGTGCAGCTGTGAGATGCAACCTCCGCTGGTGGAGTCTCCGCGGAAGATAACACCGGTGGAATCTCCGCGGAAGATGACCCCGGTGGAATCTCCGCGGAAAATAACCCCGGTGGAATCTCCACGAAAAATAACCCCCGTGGAATCTCCGCGGAAAATAACCCCGGTGGAGTCTCCGCGGATAGAGTGCCTGGAGGAATCTCCGAAAAAGATAACCCCGGTGGAATCTCCGAGGAAGATAACCCCGGTGGAATCTCCGCGAAAGGAGTCGCCATGCCTGGCGACATCTCCGGTGGAAAGTCCAAGAAAATGCAACTGTCGCTGCTGTCGACCCTTTCCACGCTGGCCAGCCAATGATCAGTGTCTCATCTGCCCCAAAACACCTTCACCTGTTGTATCACCGCCCAGGCAGAGCATCAATGTCGAAGACTCCCAGGAAGTGAACGAGGAGGTGATGAATACGCACAACTACTCGCAGGTCGAAGAGCTTGAGCCTCCACATCTTGGACGAATCTTTGGTGTCTCCGGTCCGGTGGTGAATGCCGAGCAGATGGCCGGAGCTGCCATGTACGAGCTGGTGCGCGTGGGCCATTACCAGCTGGTGGGTGAGATCATTCGGCTGGAGGGCGATATGGCCACCATCCAGGTGTACGAGGACACCTCGGGCGTAAGTGTCGGCGATCCGGTTTTCCAGACGGGCAAACCGCTGTCCGTGGAACTGGGTCCCGGCATCATGGGCAGCATCTTCGACGGCATCCAGCGACCCCTGCGGACGATCAACGAGCTGACCAACTCCATCTACGTGCCCAAGGGCATCGATGTGCCCAGCCTGCCCAGGGACATTCAGTATGAATTTACGCCCGGCAAGCTCAAGTTAGAGAACCTAATCACCGGTGGTGATATCTACGGTTGCGTCTTCGAAAACAGCATGTTGAATCATCAGCTTATGCTGTCTCCGCGTTGCCAGGGTCGGATCAAGTGGCTAGCTCCCCCGGGTGACTACGCCGTGGATGAAACGATGATAGAGACGGAGTATGAAGGCGAGATCACGCAGCACACCATGCTCCAGGTGTGGCCGGTGCGCAAGAGTCGTCCCGCTGATGACAAGCTTCCCAGCGTTAGTCCACTCCTCACGGGTCAACGTGTCCTGGACGCCTTTTTTCCGTGCGTGCAGGGCGGCACCACGGCCATTCCGGGGGCCTTTGGCTGCGGCAAGACTGTGATTTCACAGACACTCTCCAAGTACTCCAACTCGGATGTCATCATCTACGTGGGCTGCGGCGAGCGTGGTAATGAAATGTCCGAGGTACTGCGTGACTTTCCCCAGCTGGAGGTGGAAGTGAATGGCACCATGGAGTCCATCATGAAGCGCACTGCCCTGGTGGCCAATACCTCCAATATGCCGGTGGCTGCCCGAGAGGCCTCTATTTACACGGGAATTACTTTGTCGGAGTATTTCCGCGACATGGGCTACCATGTTTCCATGATGGCCGACTCCACCTCTCGATGGGCGGAGGCGCTGCGTGAGATCTCCGGTCGCCTGGCTGAGATGCCGGCAGATGCTGGCTATCCGGCGTACTTAGGCGCCCGACTGGCCTCCTTCTACGAGAGAGCCGGCTTGGTCAAGTGCCTGGGCAGTCCAGACCGACAGGGATCCGTATCGATTGTGGGCGCTGTGTCTCCTCCTGGTGGTGACTTCTCCGATCCCGTGACCTCCGCCACCCTCAGTATCGTCCAGGTGTTCTGGGGTCTGGACAAGAAACTGGCCCAAAGGAAGCATTTTCCATCGGTGAACTGGCTGCAGTCGTACTCCAAGTACATGCGAACCCTGGACGCTTTCTACGAGGAGACCAATCCCGAGTTCACCATTCTGCGGGCCAAGGCTAAGCAGGTGCTGCAGGAGGAGGATGACCTGGCCGAGATTGTCCAGTTGGTAGGAAAGTCATCCCTCAGTGAGACCGACAAGATCACTCTCGAGGTGGCCAAGATGCTGAAGGACGACTTCCTGCAGCAGAACTCGTACTCGACCTACGATGCCTACTGTCCCTTCTACAAGACGGAGGGCATGCTGAGGAACATGATGGCCTTCTACGATGCGGCTAACCTGGCGGTGCAGAATACAGCCGGGGACGAGGCACGGGTCACTTGGGGTCTGATACGGACGCAGGCCGCCGACCTTCTCTACGAGCTGTCCATGATGAAGTTCCATGATCCCAAGATGGGCAAGGAGGCCATGGAGGAGCTGAATGAGAAGCTTTACCAGAAGATCCAAGCAACCATCAGGGACATAGAGGAGAATGCCGGCTCTTACTAGGTGGAATTTTTGGATTAAGTATAGATTTTTGTAGGGAAAACATTGTCCAAATTACTTGTAAAGTTTAAAATTTTAAGTTTTAGGTGAAGTTTTAGTATGTAAATTGTGAGGTTTAAAATATTTAAGGCTATACTCGAATCCTTTGAATTTATGGTGAAGTTATTCAAAAGATAAGCCTTTTATCCTGTCTATAATCCTATAAATAAAACTACAAAATACCTAAAGGCTGATTTATTTGCAGTTTGACCCAGAAAACCGTTTATATTTGTTTTGCGAAATCGACGAGATTTTATCATCAGCAAAATCAAGAGGCCACTTCAGTTCGCTGCGCTTAATCATATCAGTTAATCTAAATTATATAAACATTTTCCCTGCGTACTATTTTCCACTATCGCCTATCCCCGCACAAAATCAAATCAGTGACTGCGATTATCGTGCGATTATATACCCCTCCCAATCCCCCCAACTTATTGCGATAATTTTCCTAGTCGTGGAAAAGTCATTTACCCTCTGACGCGTTTTGCTCATTAGAAGCCTTCGCGGTGCTCACGATTTTCCTGCGGATTCCCTCTCAGCACTTAATCCCTTTGCCAAAAGCAAAAAGGGGTAAAAAAAAAATAATTATAATTTCTTTGATTTATAGGAAAAGTTTATTAATGCCAAAGCCAAAGTTAACGCCCACCCGGAAACCCGAAAATCCAGCAGCACTGCAGCTCAAATTTTCCGGCTCACACCTCACAGCCGCAGTCGAAAGGCAAACGTCAAGGCCCGGTGGAAAGCTTTTCCGCTTTTCCGCAGCAAGGGAGCGAGAGATCGATTTCGATTCAATTAGTGGAAATTAAATGTAAGTATATATGTAGAGTCGCCTTCGCATTCCCAGAACCCCCTGCAAGCCCAAGCCCAAGCCGAAGCCCATCTCCATACCCATCCTCATACCCATCTGCGGATTGCGATGATTACATTTCCGCACAACGCCACACCCCGCCCACTATGGCGCACCAAGTCAGCCATAAAATGAGCGCCGAGCAAAAGAAGCAAGCCAAAAAATCAGAATCAGTTCAATTGCAAATTGAAAATCCCCTTACAACTTCCGTTTCCGCTATGCGAGGGGCACACACTGTGGAAAAAAGAGGTATACAAATATTCCATAAATAATACATAAACTAATAATTAAAAGATCTAAGGATTAGGTATGGAGCTGTGTCCTTATCAGTATCCTTAAAAAAAATATAGAAACCAAAACTTTATTTTGACAGCTTATAACTTCGTTTTCCTTATTAATTATTATAGTTTCTATGAAGGCCCAACGGTTTTTTTCAGTGTACATCCTTGCATATGTGTGTCAGGGCCTGCCAGCATGTATTTGTGTCTGTGTGTCAGTGAGCACGTGTGAGTGTGTGTGTGTGTGTGTGTGGGCGTCTGGCTGCCATGACAAACGCGGCGTATGAGCAATGCGCGCTAATTGGCTGCCATTCGATGCTCGCTCCGTTCCGTTCCGTTCTGTTCTGTTCCGTTGGCATCGCTTTGGATCTGTGAGCAAGCGAGTATCCTTGCTGCGCCCCTCATATCCCTGCCACATCCCTGCCACTCTTCTGCAGCAGCTGCCTCCCTGCAAGTCCCCGATCCATTTGCCATTTGCGAACTGTGAGCTGAAAGCTGCTTGGGCTCAGCCTGGGATTGCGTTGCTGATGGCGGAGTTTCACAGGATTCCGAGGCTGGGTTCGAGGGGGGGATTTGAGGACGAAGGATGTGCGGATGAGAGGGGCCCCGGGAACGTATTGCATAATTTGAAGGGGTTAAGCCATTGAGCTTTAATGCAAAATTTCAATTGAACGTCAAACAGTCAATTCGCTTTAGCGGCGATAATCGTAAAAGGATAATGGCGCTAAAAGCGCATAAAAAGGCAGCAGTGAGGCGGCAAGGACCCGCTACCCATGTGCTCATGAGTCCTTCCCCCTTTTTATTTTTTTTTTTCTTTTCCTTTTCCCGTCTGCTGCCCTAAGTGTGCACTCAATTAAAGGATTTCTGTTTTTTTTTTGGGGCAGAGGCTAACGGCCGCTGAATATTTGAATGGTTAGATAAGCCTCTCACATCCTTCTATACTGTGCGTTTGCTTTGCCAGATATTAACTTCATATTTACGTGGGTTTGAAGTGGGTTTTTTTCAGCTCACAATATTAAGTACATATAATATGCATAATATTATGGAATATAAATGAATTCATTTGAATGAAATCTATAGAAAGTTAGTTTATTATAATTCAAAGCTGATAATAATGTTTTATTATAACTAAAACCTAGGAAAAGGGATTGTGGAATATATTTCCATTAGGGGAAGTTTCAAGAATTTTATAAAGTATTTAAAATGATTTCCTTGATTGTTTGTTTGTATAATTCATAGGCACCAAATCCTTGGACTTATTTACACTGAATCCTAATCGCATTATTGATTATTTACGCATCAATTCCGATTAACGCTGTTTATTTACTTGGCTAATCGAAGACTTTTCCCATTCAATAAACAAGCCAAGCAAGGACTTTTTTGAGTTAAATAAAATCTTCACTTTTATCACAAAAAAGGATATTTATTCATCTTCAAATACTTAAAAAGCCAGCTTATTATTTATAAAATACAAAAATATAATTTATATATTTAATTTTCAACTGATGACTGAATAAGGACCTTTGCACGCGCCTTTGCCCTTTAAAAAACTCTCTCTCTCTCTCTCTAGATATCCATCTGTTAATTTAAAGTCTCAGCACCCAATCCTTAACCCATGCCACAAACGCTGACAAGTTTAACCCAAATAGGAAGCGTGTGCCGAGGCCAAGGACATGTTTCACTTCTTGTTATTGTTGTTCTTTGGCCGCAGGGCCAAAAGGATATCATAAGCACATAAGATGATGAAGTTGGAAACGCAACGGAAAACCCCGAATAACGGGAGGAAAACCCCAAAGAGGGGAGAGAGTAAGCGAAACAAGGACACGGACAAATGGGGAAACTGGGCGTGGATGTGAATGTAAAAATGAGAGTGGAAGTGTAAGTGGCAAGAACAGCAAGGACGAGGGCAACTTAATTTGCAACTTATACGCAAAATCCTTTTGATTTTGTTATGTCGCTGCTCAAAGGTCTTCAGTGTCCCGTGCTTATTCCCTGGAATATCCTTTCTTAACCGTGTTTGTGAGTCCTGTGTGTGTGTATGAGTTTCCCAGCGCTCGCCTGCAGTTATTTGGCCAAAACTTAAGGGGTGCAACCTTTTCGCCTTGTTTTTCTCTGATTTTCCACGTTTCTTTCGGTCTGGTTCTTCGGTTTCGTTCTGGGCCAACTTTTCGTTTTCCTTTTTTCGGTGGGAAAAAAGGTTCAACGATCATTGTCCTTTTTGGGCCTATCCACACACACACACACACTCCTAGGCGGGGACATATCGGGCTGCTGTTTAAGGGAATTTAAATTAAGCCTATGCAAATGCGCCGCAGGATGCTTTTCTTTTCCCAACTCCTGTTTTTCTTTCTGCGCCGTATTAACGCCGCATTATCGCTGCAGCCACGCCCACATTTTGGTCGTCGCCCCCACGTATACAGTAAGCTAGAAATAAGTATTAAGAGCCTCTGATAATTAATTTTAAGCTTATAAACAAACAAATATCTAGAGATTATATTATAAACTTTCTTAATTAGATGTTGAGCTGGTAATTAAATATGTGTGGTATGTAAATTAAATATTTATTGCTTAATTAATTAATGAATAAATAATTAAGAATATTGAGGCTTATATTTATTTCATTTTAGAATCATCATTAACAAGTAAGACTTATTAATAAATAAATACTAAACATTACATGACACATTTCATACTCCATTAATCCCCATTAAATATATTCCCATAAATACTCAACTTTTTCTTTTGAAATATTTTGATTTTTGAAAAGTTTCAGAAGTCGCTTCCTTCCTAACCATGGCCAATTTAGCCAGTCCTTACTGTGCACACATGAATCAGCGCCTTAATGTATGCTCTGAAAAATGCTATGAAAAAGTTTTTGCCATAAAAATTTGCTCGGTCCTTGGAGTCCTCGAAAGGGAAAGGGAGTGGGATCGAGAGAGGGACTGGGACGAGCGAGTCCTTTGCCACTTGCTGCGGCGTGTCGCCTGTCACACAACAACTGCCCTATCACTCACTTTCCCCCAACTTTCCCTCGCTGCCATTTCTCCATTTCTCCGCAGATAATGAAATTGTTGCGAGCGGAGAGCTAAAAAAAAAAAAAACCAAAAGAAACTTTTGGCTCTGCTCCGTGTTCATCAGGCGAAGGCAGGCAAACATTTTAAATACAAAAGGATATGCGTGGGCCACCAGGACGAGGAGTCCTTTTGCAGTGACATTGATGAAACGCTTGAAATTTACTGCGTTTCGACCTCCACGTCCACCTCCTCCCGGACTGGCTTCTTTAAAATAAAGTAAAGCACACTTGGGAAAATTATAAATGGAAAGTGTCCTGACAACACTCTAAAATGTAGAAATTCATTAGGAAATATCTTTCCTGAAATGATTTATTTAATTTAAATATAATGATTAAAGAATAGTTATGTCTTCTTTGAATAAAATTGGAAAGAATATAAACTGTTATAGGTAAGAAAACAAAGACATTTGTAAAACCACTTAAGTAACCTATTTTTTCGACATTTAAAATTGAATTTAACCTAATACAAATTTAAAAAATCTATTAATTAAATAATGGAAAGTACTACAAATATTAAATAATAAAAAATGCTTTTCAAAACATTAAATAAAATGACAATGCCTTTGAAAACCTTATCCCATTCAGAATATATTTTTTTCCAGTACCTTGCTGGACTTTTTTTTTAACTTTGCGGTTTCCCCGCATCCTTCTCCTCGTTTTTGGTCCTGCTTCTGTTTCTGATTCTGCTCCTGCTAGCCGGCATTGTTGTGCTTACTTATCCCTGTCGAAAAATTGCCGAAACTTGGTGGAGCGCGTCCTTGAGCCGGGAGTGAATGTTGGATGAATGAACGAATGAAAGGCAGCTGGCGGCGGAGAGCTCTCATTCTCGGGCTTCCCCTTACCCTCCCTCCCCCCTCCATCCTCTTCCCCTAGCAGTCAGTGCATTTAGTCAAAAGTGATTGAAAAGGCATTTTGTTATAATGCCAACTTAATGACAACGAAATTACGCCAAAAGCCAAGCAAAGCCAAAAGCAACAGCAAAAGCAACAGAGACCAGGGACTGAGCAAAATGAGTTTCCAAATACTTTGAGACCGAAACTTTGTCTCCGCCACGCATAGAACGCAGCACCCGAAAATACACAACCAATTTTCCCGGCATTTTCCAGGGCCTGCTGCCAGTTTTAATAGACCCGTGTGGGCGGACGGCCTTCACCCTATTTTCCTTTTCCCATCGCACCCCCTGCTGCTGCTGCTGCTGCTGCTGCTGCTGCCCGGCTGTCATGCTGGGAAAGCGTTTTAATTGTTTGTCGTGGCCATAGATTTCCCAGAATGTTTAAGTAATCGAATCAAGGCGAAATCTTCCTTTAAGATTTATCCAGTTGCTGAAACTGATGGCACAACTTTTGCCCAAACTGAAGCCGAAGTCGGTATAATTATATTAAAAGCAGAATTAAATATATTTTGCAGAGAGGGGAATTAATATACAGAGGCGGCTAAGGAGATGGGTTTTAGGGGGAAAGTCTTCAGATATCTTTGATACAAAAAATTATATAAAATATATGAAATGTATAATAATTATAATAATATATCCACAAAGTGATATAAACTAAGCTATAATTATTAAAAGTATTTAAAATATTTTATTTTATTTTATTTATTTTCTAAACACCTTTCATTTATGTAAGCCCTTTTATTATCCTGCTATCTATGCAAACTCTTATACATATCTCTCTAATTTCTGAACAAATTGAATGTGTGCTTCCTACAGGAAACTTCTGCAGGCACTTTACCGACTCGATCAACTGAAAAATCCAACAAAGTTTACCTCCTTTCAGGGCCAGGCATGGTGTTAAAGGGCATAAGGATTTTCAATTATTCACATTGAATAAAATGCAATGGAGCAGACACATACACTTGCAGCCATTATTGCCACAATAAAGGTTATATTTCTAGTTAAAATTGATTATATATATTTTCATTAAATAAAAATAAATAAAGTTTTATAAAAACCGACATTTTTAACACGAATTTTATTTGTATAAAAAAATTTATATTTTTCTTTTCCTTTATGTTAAGTACTTAAATTTTTACCGCTGCTGTTTGCACGCCAGTTGGAGTTCGGTGTTAAATGCAGATCTGAATCCGGATCAGGCGTTGCAACGTTCGAGCACGTAGCCGAAAAGTATGCTATTGAAATATTTATGCCTGGTTCGCTGCTGCCTTTCTTTGTTTGCTGGCGTCTGCTTTGCTTTCTTTTCGTGTGTGTAAAGTGTGTTTTTGTGTTTGTGAGGAGTGCGATTGTATGTGTGAGTGCAAGTGCAACTGTGCGTGTGTGTGAGTGCGGCTGATTAAGCATTTGACATACATAGTTTCCTGCTGCAGCAGGCGAGGAGTTCAAAGCGCATTAGACATGCAAAACAAACACGTGCCGACACGCACAGCCCAGCTGCCGTCTCCTTTACTCAATAGGTTTTCTCTTTTGCTCTTTTAGTAAGAAGCAGAGGCGCAGGCAGGTTCTGTTTTATGGAATAAGTGCCTCTATAAAAGGAATTTTGTGGATTTTTAGATATTTAAAGACAGGAAATAATGTAACTAAATCAATTATATATTTATAAATCTTCAAGCTGTACTTTTAACCCCAAAAAGGACCCCCTTTAGACGCCTCTGTACTCTATTTACTAGCCTATGTGTCGCATTTTCCTATTAGCAGGCAGCCGAGCAACAATTCGCAACAAAATATGCAAATGCAGCCAAGCGAGTGAGCTCATCTCCTGCACCCATCCTCTCGTCTCTTTTACAGTCCTTGCTCCTCCATCTCCTTTTTGAGCCTGTAAAATCTGTCCTTGCTTCGGCGTTTGCCGCATTGTTTTTCCGTCTGTGTTTGTCTGTTGCCGCCTGAATGACTCGTAGCCGAACATTTTCCAGACAAATTTGCAGCGCGTGCTGCTAAACAAAATAAAGAAAAAAAAAAACCGTACTATATTAAATACTTCTGTCAAAGGGAGAGGTGGCAGAGCTTGAACAGATTTGAGATTTGGGGATGTCCTGGTACTTTTAATTACATTTCAATCTGTGATAGACTGGCCTTTGATGTCCTTAAATTAAATTGAAAGTTTGGTCATTAAGTTGACTTAGACTTTTAGATAAGACGCGGAAAATATTATTTTTCTTATTATTATTAGTTGTAAGCTGTAAAAGTTAAAATAATAATATGGAAAGTTCTATTAATAAATGCTTGTTTTTTAACATTTTCTTATTAATTTTTATATATTTAAAAGTGTAACTGCTTTCCTTTGATATTATTTTATCCACAAATCTTAAGTTTAAACAATAATAAATTTGATTTATTTGATTCTCTAACCCCAAAAAGCCATTAAAATAACCATTTTATAGTCTGTATGTTAATAATCCCCAATAATTTAATATTTATATCTTATCTCCTCACCGCAGCTCAATTCAAAAACTTTTTTATCCCCACAATAACTACCCACTAATTAGCATACTCTTAAGCCTTAAAACTTTAAAAATAAATTGATATTTTACTTGGCTAAGTACGAGCTTACACACACCAATTGAAAACTAATCGCTTCAAAAGGAAATGTTTCAGCCTTTATTGGCAAGGATCTCCTTGGCCCGATAAAACCCCATCGGCAGCCTTGGCTACTGCTACTGCCACTGATTTTCACCCAAAATCACCATCCTTTCCCCTACATTGTTTTCACTTTTCCAGCCTTATCTCGGTGAGTTCAGCTGGCCAAATGGGAGAATGGGTGAAAGGCAGAGCTCAAGACGACGACAAGAGAAATGTGATGTTGGCTTTTAATTGAATTTTGAAACCGCATAACTGAAATCGCAAAGCCAGCCAAATCTTGACCTCGGCCTCTTACACTCTTATACTATCTGCCTCACCCCATCGACAGCCAATAAAAATGTTGTAAAAATTTCGCCAAAAAGTAATTTGTGCTAAGGAAGAGTTTGGATTTTTGGCAAAAGGATTTTAACGAAACGATGAATGCTCTACAAAAGGGTTTAATATCAAAGGGAGAGAATTTCAGTCTAAATATATAAAAGAATAACTTCATCTTTAGAGATCTAGGATCTAGGATCTCCTTAAAAGATAGAATTCCTAAAATTTCCAAGGACTATTTCTAGTTTAAAAAGGTTTAGTTTTAATAATTAAGAACCTAAGCTTCCTTTACAATTTTTTACTATTTTGTTATGAGTTTTTAATGTCTAATATATAAAAAAATATACTTTTGCCTCTTTCAAAAGACTTTAATTAATTAAACAACTGACATACCCTTTCTTAGTAGTTTAATACTCTTACCAACCGACTTAGTTTTTGGCGGCTGTGGCGCGAAGCTACCCGGCAGATTACAAGCGATTGCCACTTGGCGATAAGGCTGCCTGGCAAGAACCCCATCTCCTCAGCCACCACGTCCAAGTCTGAGTAGAACTCCCCCCGAATCCTTCTTTCTGGCTGCCCGCATGACCCCGCTCAATTAGTTAGCGCATTAAAGGGGATTCCCGAGCTATTGAAGGCACGAGTTGGACGACTGGCCAGGGCCGGTCAAGGAATTTATTGTGTTCCCAACTCCAAGTCGGTTATCGCTGGAACCAGGCGGCTTCTCGCCTCCCAGGATTAAAGGAAGGGAATGAGGTCTCTGGGAACAATTCCTGGGCTCGGGATTCGACTCGAGTTGAGTCGTAATTGACTTGTTGCCAAGTAATCGTTGCCTGTTAACTGCCGTTGTCAGGGGATTATCTACAGTTCAGTTGAAATCGACTGTTCCTCCGCCAGCATCCTGGATACAGGATCTGGAATCTACACACACACACATATATACCCATAAGGTAGCATGTACATTGTACAAGTCAGTGCCCAGTGAAGTGAGTAAAAAGTGAAAAACAATAAACATCATGAAGCCTGCTATTGTTCCCACTTGAGAAAATGGAGAGAAAAGGGGGGCGTTGGCTGATAATTTAAATGAAAATTGATTTTAGTTGGAATCCTGGAATACCTTTTGCATTTCCTCAGCTCCGTTGAGGAGGGCTTTGTTAGACTTCTACCACTGATGGAAATTCTGAGGAAATATCCTTTTCAAAATACACTAAAAGAGTGGTAATAACACTTCAATACCACTTCCGTCTCTAATAAATTAAATTAAAATAATTCAATTAAATATTAAATCGTTTAAAATCCGATACCCAACCCCATTTATATATAATTTTCCCTGTGCAGACTTCACTTCTCTTCATGGAAATCCCACTGCTCTTGAGCTAATTGGTTCTGCAATGGTCGAGTGTCCTAGAATATTTACCTGGACAGCCCACCTTCACCCGCACCCGCACCCACACCCGCACCCCAGCCATCCATCCATCATCGAGCCCCGGCATGCTCAATCTCTGTCTCTGGCGCTCCGGAAGTGTGGCCGCAGCAATCAACGCGCCAAGTTGGAAGTCCTTCGTGCCACTCAGCTCTACAGCCCCTCAGCCGGGGGATGCACCGCATCCTGGCTGCTGCACTGGCGGCCATTTTGGGAGCTTAACCATAAATGTTGCATTTCGCTTTTAAGCCATGTGTGTGTGTGGGTGGGTGTGCGTGTGTGAGCGGGATTTGATGGAGGATGGGTCAGGGGTTCGAGGGGGTTTTAGGATGAGGCTTACCAGCAATTTGGTTTGGCTTTTCGAGAGTCAAGGGTGCAGGCAGCAGAAAGGGCGTGGAATCCAGGGCAGTTGGCTGGTAACCAGGCAACATCTGGCCACCTTTTTACACGTGCCACGACGGCGCGTTGCCGCGTTCTAGAGCCCAACAACCGCTCATCTCCGGCTAATTCTCTATGCATTCCACTCCCGCAATTCAGGAAGAATCCACCCGCCATTATGACCCCTTTGAGTACCTTGCACCCACATCACACGTCCTCTTTGGCCAAGGGGAGATGTGGTCTATTTGAATCTTCCACTTGTTGGCGGACCAACTTGGGCATGGTCCTTCCAGGACCTGTCTTGGAAGCGGGTCAGAGTTTTCTCGATGAATACCAGATGGGAAAGTTATCCTAGGTGGGCTTAGGGTTCAGAAAGTAAAAGTTTAAACCTGGTTACGCATATTATTTGTATATTATCTTTGGTTTTAATATATAAACTTTGGTATTAAACTATTTGGAAATTTTAAAATATTTTAGTCAATTTAAAAATTAATTAATTTAAGCTTTGCGTTTATTTTAAAAATATCTAACAAAAATCCTTTTAATCTAATTTTTATTTATTATTAAAACTTCACCTTAATCCCTGATTTCGTTAGGGCATCTCCTGGCTTACATCTTTTGACCTTTGGACATTTTCCTAATTGGCGGCCATTGCACACACACACACACACACACGCACACCCACACTGAAGCCGTAATGCAACCGCACACATATACACACACACCCATTCACTGGCTTGTTTCGCTTTTCTTGCTACTTTTTTTCTCTCGTTTTTTTTTCGACCATTCAATGAGCTTTTAAGGACGCTAATTAAAAATGTGGCAACTGCAAGCGATGCAGACACACCGCACCACCACTGCGCACATTTTGCAACCGTTACAGCCCCCACTTTTCCCGCTTTTCCCGCCTTTC
Organism: Drosophila punjabiensis; assembly: GCA_008042585.1. Lineage (NCBI taxonomy): Eukaryota > Metazoa > Arthropoda > Insecta > Diptera > Drosophilidae > Drosophila > Drosophila punjabiensis. The sequence goes on along the minus strand of VNJR01012094.1, from coordinate 86,273 downwards.
TTGATGCCATTAAGGCCTGGCCCGAACGCAACGCATCGCACATAATGTGGCGGGCTGCTGTCGTCGCCTCGCTTTCTATTGGCGGCTGCTCCTCAAGCGTTTTGCGTCTCTGGGAGAGCGTAATTAACGCCTTTACTCTTGGCATTGGCTGCCCTAGAAAAAAAAATAACGGCATAGGAAAAGCATTTAGCCAGCTTTTCCAACGCCCGGAACCTCTGTGGTTATTGCGGCTTTGTTTGTGTGGAAAGCGTTTTTAGATTGCATATTTATTAAAATGCTGCAAAAGTTGTTGCTGATGAAAAGCGCACAAACGCAAGATGACGGAGCAGAGGAAAAGCTAAAATGTAATAACTCTTGTAGGAGCCATCCATATCCCGCCAACGCAAACGCCTCCGCCTCCACCTCCGCCTCCCCACCTTCTTGGCCGCTTTTCCTTGGCTGTGCATTTCCGTAAGCAGCTTTTGTCCGCAGGTGTTTGCTATTGTGTTGGCCCAACGCTTAGCGCTCGATGGAAAGCTATGCGAGGTGGGTGGTGGCACTGAAAAAAAACACTTTATAAAAGGATTAAGTTAATATTTAAGCTGGTTTTCCAATTGATTGAATTCAAACCTATTTTAGTAAAGCTTACTTTGAGAACCGTGGAAAACTGTAATAAAATTATAAGAAAATAGATGCAATTCCTTTTCACACAAAATAACCTAAAAGTGTAGCTTAAAGATAGTTGATACCTTGAAGTTTTTATAAAAAAAAAATAAAAAATAAATACAAAAAAATTTAAATAAAATAAAATAAATTAAAATTGAAACCATTTGAACTCGAAAGTTTTATAAAAATGAATTATAACTATTTTAATTATAACCCATTTCCTTTTTATTACATTTAATTATTTATTTTATTTTATAACTTAATGCCACATTAATTTTCCAACTATTTAAATCCATTTTTTTGATTTCCTCACCTTTTTTCTTCGCCTGCATTTAGCTTGGCTCACACCGCAGCGTTCATTTTGTTGCCAAGGATTTTTCAAGACCAAGCTGCTTATTATCGCGGCAAAAAAAAGGAAAAAAAAATAAGAAGAAAAATAATAAAAATGAACGCCAACTAATAAGCTTATGGCAACCTGGCATCGTCCTGCCGGCCGGGGCCCCCAACCCATCATCCTTTTTGCCGGGCTCTGCTAATTGTGAGCTAATTCTAATTATCAGCAACACATTCGAGAGGTTCTGGTCCGCATTCTGGTGCTCCTCCATCGCCGGCGCTCCTGTCTGGCAGCTAACGAGTGTTTATTAATGGCGCTAATGGCAAGCGACGCCTTTGATGAGCGTAAAATGCTTAAGCACACAGATCCTGGGCGGAATCCTTGCCGGATCCCCCGGTTCCCTTTTTTTCGGAGGGCCACGCAATTAGCGCACAAATATTTCCGCATACATTTCGCTTATACTATATATAAACTCGTTTCTTCTCGTCTTTTTTTTTGTGCCTTTCCCTTTTGGCCATAAAAATGCTCAACCGAATTGTAGTAATTACAACAATTTGCATAAGAGCGGGAGAGAGTAAGATATAAAAAGAACGAGAAAAGGAGAGAGAGAGAGAGAGAGCGGAAATCAAAAAGCGCAAAGCAACCAAGCCGAGCACACAAAAGTATGCTTTGCATTTGCCAATTTATTCAGGCTGAGAAAGGGGGAGGGGGTAAGGAAACCCTGGAAATAAATATAAAAAAACGCTAATTATGTAATATGAAAATTCGAGGACAACGTTGAATTATTTGCATATGGTAAGCAGCACAGCACAGCGCAGGACAAAATAGAACCCTTTTTTATGATCCCTTTTTTTCGGGTCTCTTTTTCCAGCCATTAACAAATTCAATTAACACTCTGCATGCGGTGGTGATTATTTTATTTTGTTTTTATACATTTTGCATTACCATTGCCGTGGCAAATCAAAAACCACAACCGAATCAAATCCGCATTTATTTCTGGCCTTATACAGTGCTGTGATGTGCTGTCTGTGCTCAACTGCAGTTGAAATTTCAATTAGGCCTGAAAATTTACAATTGAATAAACTCGAATCGAGAGAGTGGTTTTTGGGAAAGGAAAGCCTGTGAAAACCTGGTAAAACCTTGCTGCCTTGCCTTGCCTTGCCTTGCTGCTTGTTGTCGATTAGTGCAACAAAACAGTGTGCAACAATCGACCGGAAGACAAAAACACGATTGTGAATATCATAAATTCTGGTCATCGAAGGTGGAAAATTCTCATTCCCAAAACCCAAACCCATTCCCAGGCCGAATGGAAGTAAATCAAATCTGCTGGAAATTTCATCGAAGCTTTATTTGCATCCAAAAAGATAGAGAGACAAGAGCTCCGAATTCACTCGAATATGTAAATTGTTCTTTTATTGAGTTGCATGGGATTCTTTTGGCAACAACGGAAGCAGATTGTGGAATAGCAAAAACATAGCACATATGTATTTATATTTTGGGGGTCTGTGCAGGGGTAAGGGTAACCTTTTGCTTTACTTCATCGTAATGGTTTCAGCCTGAACAATTACAATCTTTATGGCCATTTTCATCATCCTCAGGAATCTGTATTTTTAAGGGTATTTAACATAAACTAGAGATTATTGTTGGTGTTTTCTTTAACAGGCTTAAGGTCTTTAGTCGCTTTATTTTACTTTTATAACATTTTTATTTCGTAAACAATTGAATATTTCAATATTTCTATGTTTACATATTTATGTTAAAATCAAAGAAACCTCATCAATAGCATTGATGTTTTTAAGACCTTTTAAATGATTAAAAAAGAGTTGAAGTAAATTTTTAATAAATTAATAGTCAAGTAAGTGTAGTTTACATATATTTTTCTTCCTTATATGATACTTTGACACAAAAAACTTAATAGAAAATATATTTACTTACCAGCAGCATCATCGGTCAGTCCTTCCCCACCAACTCTCACAATCGATTTCACTTCCAGGTTAATTCCCACCTTCATGGGTATTACGTCGTATAAATTCCCACAACGAAATGCCAAAGTTATTAAACCGAAAAAAAACAATAATAATAATAACGGGAAGCAGGAAAGAAAAAAAAGCGAGCACTTTGCCCGACTCGCCGTTAATTTTGCATGCCCCAAAAAGTGTGCAGTGCAACGGAAACGGAAACGAGAGCGCGAAATTCCAATATGCTGCTTTCGCCACTACAAAACTGCACACACACATATGTGCAAGTAGCAGTATATATATGTGTGTGTGTATGTTGCACAAAAAAAAAAAACAATTTCAATTTGTTAAACATTTTTTTTTTATTCCCAATCAAATTTATTACATCGGCCAACAACAAAAGAATTGAGTAAAGAGGAGCCAACCGAAAAAAACAAATTCACAATCGGCGCTTATTTTCTTAAAAATATACATATCCATGTGTAGAGCCTCCCCCAGTTGTTTTTCCTTCTCCTCCTCCTCCGGCTCCGAGTCTGTGTATTTGTTGTGCCATGTGTATGTGTGTGTTTGCAGGACAATTAAAACCAGGCAAACACAACATCGACGAAGGGGGGTGGTGGATAGGGAGAGAGTCGCCTTTGGATGGCATGGACGAGCGAACTAGTGGCTGCCCGTGGCCCTAGTAAATGGTAATCAACGCAAATCCTCCGTAGAGCACCGCACACGGATAGGCAATCAGCAGCTGTTGATGGTCCATGGAGAAGGCGGTGGCGAACAGTTTCGAGGCCGATATGGCGCACCAGAATATGGAGATGCCGCTCACAATTAGGCCGAGTGTGCCCCTGCAAGAGTGAAACGAGATACGATGAGAACTCCGTTCTGGATAGATATAGACAGCGGGTGAAATCAATAAACAATGCATATGCATGAAGCAACCAGCTAGTGCCACAGTACACAGTGAGAAAATAATCCTAAAAATATGTTTGCAGCTTTACTTTTGCCAAAGCTACAACCTATATAAGCGAAGAATCTAAAAAATGAACGGAATGAACCATATGAACAAAATGAACCATATGAACAAAATGAACCAAATTAACTAAATGAACAAAGTGAACTGAAGCCATGGCTGTTATATTAACAAATTTAAAACTGCCTTCAAGAACATAAATTAAGATTGCTTAACAATAAGTTATAAATAAAATGAAGCAATTGTACTAATGACGCAATAAAATTAACATTTTGATATATCTCGAAAGTTAAATAGTTCATTTTAAGACGTAGAATTTAAAATGAAAGCTTTTTCATTTAAGCGCCGATCTAACTTTTCATCTAAAACTATATCATAATTTATTTATTAATTCTTAAAGAGACATATTTTTCTGTCTCTGTATTAGAGATATTTCATAAACAAAAAGTACACAGAGGGGATATGACTGCACGTATGTGCGAATGAATGGGCAGAACAAACAAAGACAGCAGGCGATGTACCGGGCCGAAAGGATGGGCAAACAAAGTCTAACAGCAAAGCGAACAAAGAGCACACACAATGCGTAACAGAAAACAAAGCAGGAAATTAAACCATAATCAAAGTGCAGTATTTCACGAATATATATCGAACTTAATGAAGTTTATCTTCAAATTCAAAATAGATAAATTACAATAGAATTCCTGAAACACAAAGAGTCCTAGAACTAATTAATTGCAAGGATTCATAACTTTCAATCACTTTAATTTGATGAAAATGTGAGGTATTCTACTTTAAATTATTTGAGTTATTTGATATTTCATTTAAATAACCAAAATTAGAGAAGGCTTTAATTTAATTTTCAGCTAGAAGTAGGTCTTTTTTTCATTCTCTATTTCATTTTCAGAGTCTCACGGGAGATTCTCTGGACTCTCGAACTTTTAACAGCTTTATAAAGATTATAAAGATTATTTTACAAGTAACTCTGTTTAAAAATGTTATAACATTAAAGAGTAAACATTTGAAAAACTACAAAAAACTCTTGCTTTAAAGACCTATAACTCCTAACCCATAAAATCTGACCCCGAAATCAATTTACGCAACCAAAACATAAATCCCCATATTCCAAAAGTTCCAATTTCCAGCTACACGCACGCGTTTAATGGATTGCCTTTCTGTGGTCTCGGCGGCTCAGCTGTCACCCCTGACCCCCAATCCGCCTCCAATCCGGTTCCACTCATGCTTCCACTTCGTTTTTTTTTTCCTGCAATCTTCTCTAGAACTTTGTTTGTTGCTAGTCCCTGTTGCTGTTGCCGGTGCCAAGTGATTTTTTGGCCCCGACCGGACCGAACCGGGCCAAACCGGACCGGACTAGGCTAAAAACCAATCAAAACAATACTATGTAGCCCCGGATAACTCGACTGTCTGTGTAATTTTTGCGCACTTTTGCATCACCAAACAAACTCAATTAAAAAGTCTGTCCAAAAAAAAAAAAAAAAAATGGAAGAGCAGACAAGAGGACAGCGGGGAATCGCAAAAATATTTACTGTAAACTTGGACTGGGTGTGGGACTATATGAACATCAAAGCCAACACACGCAGAGCCAGAGCCAGAGCCAGAGCCAGAGCAAGAGCCACAGCTAGTGCTGCCCACAAAGTGCAAGCGCTTAAAGCCGGCAAATAAAAAATGCAAGCAAACAGGCAACCAAAATGGCAATTGCACCGGGCAGTTGGACAGTTTGGCCATGATGATGGCGGGTGGATGGTGGTGGTAGTAAAAATGGCATAGAAAAAGGGTTGCGGATTCCGAAACGGGGGGGACTGGGTGGGTGCGGACAAAACGCGCTTGGTGTCGAGTAAACGCAAGCCATGGTTGTTTTTTACACACAAACACACACCACATACGCCATACCATACCATACCATACACTTCCCGCCCCTGTCACAGCCCAATGCACCACTTAGTTTCCCCTCGCTGCTCTGAAATTATGACGTGCCAAAGGGGGGATAGAGAGATGGAGATGGCTACGGCGCCACCACCACCAAAGGAAGCGCTAAAAACTCACGCAGCATTTGCGTGTTGCTGCTGCTGCTCCTCGCATGGCCATCATAAAAAAGCGTGGCGAGTGGCAAGTGGAGCCATCAGAACAAAAAGAGAAAAAAACAGAACACGAATGAGAACCGAGTGGAGAAAAGGCGGGAAGAAAGTCCGGCCAGCAAGTGCTGGACACATATTTGAAAAGGAAACTACGTGAACGAAACTCAACGGGTGGCAAAACAGGACACGGAACGTTAGACAGATGGACACGGGACCTGGGCCTGCTGCCACCCACTCGACCCACTTCCAATCCGTACTAGGTTCTTCCCATTCTCATCCTCCCGCAGCCACATCTACATCCATACCACCACCCTGGCTCTGTTCTCAGCGCGAAAATTAAACGGCACATAGTTGGCGTTATTTTGCTCCATCGTTTTTTTTGCTGCCCGTCTTGCCTTGGCTTCAATGGAGTCCAAGCTACGGTGGTCTGTAGTTCGTTGTCCGTTGTCCGTAGTCCGTTGTCCATAGTCCTCGGTCCAGAGTCCGGTATGCCGTAGTCCTCGTTCCTCTCGCAGTCTGTAGTTTGGCAGTTGTGGCCCTCGAGTGCACTAAAAGCGCAAATTAAGTTGGCTACTCTCCTTCCTTTTTCATTCTTTTTTTGCATTCACCGCCATGTGTATGCATCGCTGGCCCAAAACTGCAACAAAATTAAAAACCTAAATTGTGCGAAAAGAGGCAAAGGAAAATCAGCCGGAAACGAAGGCAGCAAGAACCAAAAAAAAGGAGAAATTAAATGTCTGCCGAGAGGGAGTTAGCTAACGAGGAGAATCGGAATTGGCTTTTGGAATTCAGCATAGATCAAGCTTAATATCTTCTCGGTTTTGTAGGAGATCAACTTGGGAGTTAATTGATTAGAAAAATATAAAGAAATAATCATGATAATCAAGGTAATAGTTCGAAATTTAAATCTAAAACAAAAACCATCTATCAAAGACCTTCTTATAACAAGAAGGATGCCTTCTTCTTCTTTTTCAAAAGTAATGGCTGCTTCAGGAACACAATGGTCCATAAAATATTAAAATAGTCTTACTACTATAATACTCATAATTCTATTAATTACTTACAAATATTTTCTATAAACTGATTATTCAAGACCTTTAATCCCTCACAAAGGATTATGTTACTCCACTCAATATATACATATTCCGAACTCAACACCAACTGCTGTTTCAAATCAAACAATGGAAAAACAACACCCCCAATAACACTAACCAATAATAATAATAATAATAACAGCCAGAAGTGATCAACTTGAGAACAGACGAACTGAAAGCCGGCACAGAGTCGGCATCAATTGAACCAATTTGTGGAGCTGGAAAGCGGATTGAAAACGTGCTGCAGTCGCAGCTGGACGAGCTTAGGCAAAAGTTTGTAATTACAGGCCACAAACAATGAGGAGCAGCGACGGGACGCCAATGCATTGGCAACTTTTCAATTAAAAACATAAATATAAAGAAGCTAGCGAGGCCAACAGGGAGTGGGGGAGTACGGGGGAGTCTGCACTGAATGGGAGAACGGAATGAAAAGCCAGCGACTTGTGTCAACAATTACTTACTGAATGGTGATTAAAATGTTGATGCCCGACAGCACCACCATGGGCAGCAGACAATAGCCAAGCACGGAGGCCACCGCCCCAAAGGTCACCTGCGCGCGGATGACCATCAGCGACAGCAGGCAATAGAAGAAGATGCAGCCCATTACGCCGATGCCGTAAATGTAAGAGAATGTCACCTTGCCGCTCTGAAAAGGAAAAAAGTATTATTAAAGGAACGAATTAAGAAATCAAATCAATTAACTTAATTACAATTAATTTGTAAATAAATAAATCAATTTTCAAGCTCTAAAACCTATCAAATTATTAAATCAAGCAATATAATTGAAGTTAAGCTCACCAGCAACAGGAAGCCGCCAAGTGTGAGGCAAAAGACCAACGGGCCCGCCATGTCAGTGTCCTGCAGTATTTGCTGGTCGGTGGCTCTCAAAGGATTTAGCACTGCCAGTGTCTGAAAAGAAAAAGAAGGAAAAGCGAGGTCAGTAATGCGATTAAAATGGAAACAAGTGAAGGATTACACAGCAAGGGGCGGCGAGACTTGGACGACGAGGTCCATCATCACTCATGGAGCCTGCGGCTGGACACGGGATTCCGATCACGGGACCTCGGGACACAACACAACACAATTCATTTGTTCGCACAGCGGTCATAAAACGTAGCCCGGCACCCGCTTTCGCCGAACATTTGTTCTTGCAGCGTTTTTCGGTTTTTCCCCACTCTCCCGCTTTCCTTCCTTGCAGAGAAATTTGAAAAATGGAAATTGATGATAAATGATATTGCTGACCAGCCAGCCAGCTAGCTAGCCGGGAACCGGGAACTGGGAACTGGGCCAGCAAGAGCTGTCAACGCATTTGACGCATACGAATGTGGGACAGGACAAGAGGCCATGAAATTTGATATTACAACTCTGGCAAAGGACCCACAAAAATGGCTGTCAATGGAATTCCGAGTGACCCACAGTGCGCGGTTTCGCTGGCTTTAATTGAGATTGAACAGGATTTTAAGTGGGGCGGGAATGTGACAGCTCTTATTGAAGGAAAATTGACAAAATCTATTAACTTTTACAGAATTCAATACTTGTATCCTGTGGAAACCAGTTGTAGTTTAACAATATCATGTACTTGTATTAATTTACGTTATTTTAGGATGTTTAAATGGTTAGATTAGATAGAGAGTTCTAATGTTCTTTCCTTCCCTGTGCTTCCCTTACTCGACATCTACTCATAATACATAATGTAGATATATTTTAAACACTAAATACATAACTTTTGTTGACTTTTGCCACCGATCTTCCATTACATTAACAAACAGGGGGGTCAAAATACACACAAATCTAACCATAATTCCTCCCCCAAAGCCATGTTGCTGATGTACAATTTAATTAGCATTTCATTTCATTTCAGTTTTATGATGGCGCACGGACTCTCATTAACATTTTCATTTTTCAATTAACACAAACGTAATAAATTCCGTGCCGGAGCGAAAGAAATGAGAGAATCAGGCGCACGCAAATTTTTTACAAAATGGACAAAAATGCAGGAAAGTTACACACAGCAAACTGGACAGGAAAGGAGCAAAAAAAAATTAAGCGAGAAAAACTTTAATTAAAAACACAAAAGTTGCTTTATTTATTTAAAAACAACTACGACCAGAGGGGCCCAGGGCGAAAGTGCAATGAAAAAATATGTCTTCATTAACGACACAAACCGGCAAGTGCAGCGACAACAATGCCGCCGACCAAAGCGCACAATAAAAAATGCAAAAAAAAAAAAAGGAAAACCAAACAAAAAACAATAGAATTATTGCGGCAGTAGGAGAAGCTCGCAATAAATACAAAAGCGAAATGCAAAAACATTTAAATTTCAATTAAAACGGAGTTGGAAAGGGAGCGCGTGGCGCGGCCTAAAGTGGCCGCCCCAAAAGAAAAGCGCCGCCCCGCTGCGTTGCACAAATTAGAAAAAGGCAACGGTTCCGGGGGCGGAAAATGCGTAAAAGGCAAAGCAGGAATTATGCGGTTGAGGTTGAGTTGGAGTAATTGTTCGGCCAAACAAAGTGGGCAACTTAAAACCAGTGGAGCCTCCTCCTTTGTGGCGGTGTCGGTGGCATCCGGCTAGAATCGGCCGCATAAAATATGCAATTTGGCTCCGACTACGGCTACAGCTCCTTCTCAAGATGTCTAGTTAAAAATGCGTTCAAGTGCAGCAGGGAAGGTTGCCTTTCATCTCTGCATCCCACCTCGAGGCAACTCCAAAAGTGGAGAACAACGCCAATTATGGAGAGCTTTCTTTGTCTTGCCGTTTCCTCTTACCTTTTGGAAAATGTGATTCGGATTGATGCCTAGTTCTGAAAAGGAAGAGGAAAACCAGTTGCATTAGGTAATTGGTAAGTAAATATGGAAGAAAAAGGGCTTAATATGTAAAGTAAGTAGAACCTCAAAAAAAATTAAGATTTTAACGTTAAAGAATTTAAAATATGGATGACCGGAATACAGATACTGTATCAGTATTCAATTCGTAGGACATAATTATGGCAAATATTTCACATCTTTTAATTTTATTTAATTTTACATTATATTATGGTTCCATTGTTTAATTACTTCGATTCTTAGAAGAGTTCTCTTAATTTTGTAAAGTTTGGGTGAAATTCAAAGGTAAAAACACGTAAAACTTTCTAAAAATATCCTTTACTAGCTTTGTTTTTATACATAATTCTTTATTTTTTAAAATTGATGCAGAATCCTTCAATAATCTTTTCATACGCAAGTTTATCATTGCCCCAACGCCTCAGAATATCACATAGCTACCAACATTTGACACTGATACTGAAATAAACCTCTTGTTTCCTTATTTTTATCCAATCTCTTGAGGACATTTAACTAATTTTTAATAAAACTACAAACCGCTAGCAACTTTTAAGCTTTCCAGATCTACTTATACATTATTCCCCTTAATATGAGCCCCCTCTTACCCTCTAAAAGTGGCGGCTCATCATCGAACTCGTTGCCGGTTCCCCCTGCAGCGCCTTGTTTGCCGCTCTTGTCCTGACCGTAGCTCGTGTCTGTGTACGCCGTGGGATCATAGAATCCGCCCAAGCCCTGCGCCGGAGGCTGAGCATAGGCCGCATCATAGTTGGGCGGCACCGAGGGCTGTGTATTGTCGAAGCTCTGGAAGTTCCTGCAACCAAATCGAACCATTCATAGAAGGCGGAAACGAGGATGACCGCAATGTACTCACAGTTCCTGGCCGAATTCCGGCATATCGAAGTTGTAGCTGGCATCTGCCGAGGGCCCGGAGGCGTAGAAATCATTGGGTCCACCAAACTGAGACATCGTTAGTGTAATTTAAGCGCTATTCGCATGAAATATCAACTAAATTTAACAAAACAATAAAGCTACACGTCAACTAGAGGTGAAGAAACATCGATAACAACATCGGCTGTTGAACAAATACCAGCATATACCATGACACTTTGAATAAAAATACTGAAATTTTTAAAACTACGAAGTATGGTCACATTAATATGAGGGGGCACATAATCTGGCAACGCTGTTTTTTTAAATTTGAATTTACATCGTTTCAAAAAATAAAGGAAATTAAATTAATTTATTAAAATGTATATAAAAATTCGATAAAATTGAATAAACCCTAGATGTAGAAATAAAAAATTTGTTTTTAATCTATTTGGGTCTTTATTTAAAATATTTATTATAAATATTAGATTCTTGAGAATTTTTAATTAACTCAAAAAATGGCCAAGGACTATTCCCAACTAACAACACACATATCTTATCCATTCAGAAAAATCCGGTTTGTAATGCTTTGAAATAAAAAAATAAATATCAGATTATGAAAAAATTTACCATCCAATAATTTTGCTTAAAAAAAAAAGGAACACAAGATGTATTTCTCCCTTTATTTTCGAAATGTAACTAAAGGAAACTGACAAGTTTATGGTCAATGCATCTAACCAATAAATTTGACCTTTATTAAGGCCAATCCATAATTGTTATTTGTCATTAACAACTATTTTTAGTTTTTATATAATTATAAATTATTACTCATATTCACAGATTACGAATTCATTGTTTGTTATGTCGAAGTTCACTTGAAACGTTTCTTAGAACCAATTAATGTTTTTTTTTATAAATATTTCCAAGAAATACAAAATAAAAACAATAATTAAAAAAGCTCCCAAGAATGTTGATCTCAATTGGCATTGAATGAAGCACACGTATATGTATATTCTTAGAGCTTGCATTGCGGATTTCGTTATCAGCAGCATATAAATACAGCAGGTCCCTGTCTCAGCCAACCAGTATCTCGCAGACTTTCCTGTTCAATCCAAGATGTCTCCCAAATTCGCTCTTTCACTTCTACTTCTCTGCTTCGTCCTTCTGGGCCTTAGCGACGCCCAAAGGCGGCAGCAGCAGCAACAGTCAAACTATCGAGTGCAAGGGGTAAGTCTCATAAAAAATATTTATTTTGTGTTTAGTAATCGGTATATGGATTCATATTCGCAGAAATACCGCAATATGGGAGGAGATGGTAGCTTCGGAACAGACACCAATCCCCCAGCTTTGGATGCACCCGGCGACTGCAATCAGAACAACCTGGCCAGCAACAATCAGGATAGGTTCCATAGGAAACAGGGATGAGCACAACGGCAATGGGACCAGGACATCAAGAACTTTAAAGGCATACAGACAATGGCAATCGGACCAGGACATCAAGGAACTCATTGAAAAATAAAAAAAAAATGTAGTTATTGAACGCGGGTCATTTTTTAAAAAAAAGAGCAAATAAAATAAAGTTGTGTTCAATCTTCTATAAATTATGAAACTTATTCTTGTTTTGACTTTTCTTATTTTCAAGTTTCCAAGTGAATAGATATTTTATAAAATACGATGACACGTTAATATAAAAACAATCAGCAAACAATTAATAATATTAATTATTTTCAGAATAAAAGGAAGATAAGAGCTAAGCCGAGATTATGACGCACTCAATTGACATTAAATTAAAAGTATACCCGCTATACCCTCGCCAAGAGTACTCTGATTTAAGCCAAAACATTAAATATGTCAAATTAAACAAAATGAAAACTTATTTGAAATATTAGCAAATATATTGAATGATAGTTTTCCATCTATATTAAAAACACTCCCCTCTTATTTTTGGTAACATTCATAATACATTTTTATTTCCATAGCTCCATTGTAGCAACACACACAAGTTACTGAAATAAGTGGCTATTCTTCTGCTTCGGTAGCAAGTTGAGGTACGCGCTTCTGGGGCTACGTTGTTATTGCGTTCTTTAAGGGTCTATAATATGTAGGAATATATATATAATATTGTAATTCGTAAAGTTTCAAACTCTCTTAGATTCGTTTAGTTGGTTTTTCTTTATGTTTTCAGTTAGTTTCACGCAATGGGGAAGGGGGAGGGAACGAACACAATGGATAACTTTATGAAAATTTACTAACAATAAATAGCTGAACTATAATTACATATATATCAACATAGAATAGGTATACATATGTCTCGTATATGTACGTTATTTATGTATTTTTATGGCTGGCTTAATCCGTGTCGTTTAGACGTGTCTGTGTTTCATTTGCGCTACCGACTAATTATTGTTCGTCATTCCTAACTGGTCGCCTGTCGTCGTGTTTTTCATTTTTTTGTTTGTGTTTTCTGTGATTCGATTCTGACCTGGACTAGACCTGAAGCGGGCCAAAAAACGGTTAAACTTATAAGTAAACTTGGATTCAAATATCTTATTATGCATTATGTAAATATGACTAGATTGAAATGGGGAATTCGAATAATAAGTAACCTAGCTTGTGGCTTCTTATTTCGTTTTCTGGTTTCCTCCGCATCCCGCTGACACCGCTTAGTCCTCCAGATTTCGGAAGGCCTGCTGCAGGTCCTCGTACAGTTGATCGTAGTCCGCCTTGATCTTTTGCTCGCCATCTTTCACGGGGTCCTGCAAAGTGACAAATTTTTAAGCAATCATGAAGCAAGCATAAAGTCTCCTTGGCTCACCTTGAACTTCATCGACGACAGTTGGTACATGATTCCGCCCATTGACTCCCTGATGGTGTTCCATGTGATCTTGTTGTCCGACTGGGCCGTGGACTCGACAGCATGGCGAGCGGTCTCGTAGAAGGACAGGATGTTCCTCAGCATGCCCACCGTCTTGTAGAAGGGACAAACACGATCGTATGGCGAGTAGGAGTTCTGTTGCAGGAAGTCGTCCTTCAGCAGCTTGGCCACCTCCAGGGTCACCTTGTCGGTCTCGGCCAGCGAGGCCTTGCCCACCAGTTGCACGATCTCGGACAGATCCTCCTCCTCCTGCAAGATCTCCTTGACCTTGGTACGCAGTGGCACAAATTCGGGGAAGTTCTTGTCGTAGTATTCGTCCAGAGCTCGCATGTACTTTGAGTAGGAGATGAGCCAGTTGATCGAGGGGAAATGCTTCCTCTGGGCCAGCTTCTTGTCGAGACCCCAGAACACCTGCACGATACCCAGGGTGGCGGAGGTCACGGGATCGGAGAAATCACCACCAGGGGGTGACACAGCGCCCACAATCGAGACGGAACCTTCACGTTCTGGATTACCCAAGCACTTGACGCGTCCAGCACGCTCGTAGAAGGTGGCCAGACGGGCGCCCAGGTAGGCTGGGTAGCCGGAATCGGCAGGCATCTCAGCGAGACGACCCGAAATCTCACGCAGCGCTTCAGCCCATCGAGAGGTGGAGTCAGCCATCATGGCCACATTGTAGCCCATGTCACGGAAGTACTCGGACAGCGTAATGCCAGTGTAGATGGAGGCCTCGCGGGCAGCCACAGGCATGTTGGATGTGTTGGCCACCAGGGCAGTGCGCTTCATAATCGATTCGGTCACTCCATCGATTTCGCAGGTCAGTTCGGGGAAGTCGCGCAGTACCTCGGACATCTCATTGCCACGCTCGCCGCAACCGACGTAGATGATCACATCGGAGTTGGAGTACTTGGAGAGGGCCTGAGGAAGAGAGAGATAAATAGAATATAGAATAAATGTATTTAATAAAAACCCATTAATTGAATCCATAAATAAACCTATTTGCTTAAAGTATTTAAAACATCTTCAAATTAATATTCAACGTCAAAACATACATTTATATATTAGCCTTCATGTCAAATAGGTCATTAACATGCCTTTATTTATTGAGAACTTTAAATTCTACGAATTGTTTACAAATTCAAGGAATTAAAGATGGTAATTTAAATATTGCAAGTGAACTCAGACACATTTCTAAGAACCTCTCAATCTACAGATTATTCCACGAAATAGTAAATATCATAATTAAAAAAGCTTGGAGTGAGGAGATTACTCAGGGATTAAGATTGTTGATCCCAATAAATTCGTTATCAGCAGCCTATAAATAACGAGTGACTGTTTCAACCAGAAGGTATCTCCCAGACATTCCTCTGCAACTCAAGATGTCTCTCAGATTTGGCCTAGCACTTCTTCTTCTTGGCTTTGTCCTTATGGGACTCGGCGAAGCCCAAAGGCCACAGCAGCAGCAGCAGAATAGATATAGACAAGGCGTAAGTCTTATAATATCAATTACTTTTTCAGTGATTAGAATATTTTCTTTATCACAGCAATACACAAAGGGTCACAATGTCGCTGGTGGGACTACAGCTAGGCGAGTACCTGGCGTAAGCGTAATATTATTACTTTCTATTCGGAAATTTAAATGTTTTAATCTTTTCAGAGAGCCTCTGGTCGTAGTACGGCAGGAGGGACTGATGGCGGTGGTTCGCCAGGTGCTGGTTCAGTTGGTGGGGTCGATGTTACCACCGAAAGCCCTAATGCTGGACCCAATTCCGGACCCAGTTCCGAACCCGGTACCGGGCCCGCTGATGGAATCGATCGCACTAAGAACTTGCTGGCCGGCAACATTCCTGATAGATTCAAAAAACGCTCTTAAGTCGGGGTTGTAAACACACGGAATACGACCGAAAAATGTAAAGTAATTGTATTTGGATGAATGTTATTTATCTCAAAATAATTAAATCTATTTGGCAAATTAAAATAAAGCAAACTTTTTAATCAATTGAACCTATATAAATGGTCCTATCTATGGTAAGAGATCCTATATATATTTTAATTATTTTAGTAGGATGAAATTTTAAGGGTTATTAAATATGTAAAAGGTAACGTAAATAAATAAATAAAGTAAATAAATCAATCAGTATTCTGGCCTTAACTGAAACATCATTCTATTATTGAAGGCAACTATGACCCGACAAGGATAAATATAGAAATCAATACCTCAATATCATATTGAAAATGATACCTCAATATCATATTAAAAATATAGTAACCTTTGATATATCGACTTTTTATATCGCAAAATATCTCATTAATTTCAAGCCTCTCTTCATAAAAAGAGTACCAAACCCACACTCACCTGTGAGATTACAGTCTTGCCACAACCAAAGGCACCGGGAATGGCAGTGGTGCCGCCCTGGACGCAGGGGAAGAGCGAGTCGAGGACGCGTTGGCCAGTGAAGAGCGGATGGTTGGCGGGCAGCTTCTCGGTGACGGGACGCGGCTGCCGTACGGGCCACACCTGCAGCATGGTGTGCTTGGTGATCTCGCCATCAAACTCCGTTTCCAACACAATATCCTCCAGGTTATAGTTGCCCGCCGGGGCAATATATCTTACGGTGCCCTTGGCCCTCGGCGCCACAATCATGCGCTGTTTCACCAGCGTGTTCTCGTGCACCACGCCGTACAGGTCACCTCCGGTGATGTGAGAGCCCACACGGACATTCAAGGGATTGAATTCCCACATCTCGGAGCGGGAGAGAGCCGGCGTGTTCACGCCCTTGGGTATATAGATGGAGCTGGTCATCACACCAATGTCCTTCAGCGGACGCTGGATACCGTCAAAGATGCTGCCCATGATGCCAGGGCCGAGCTCCACGGACAGGGGCTTGCCGGTACGCAGGACGGGATCGCCCACGGTTACGCCGGAGGTCTCCTCGTACACCTGGATGGTGGCCATGTCGCCCTCCAGACGAATGATCTCGCCCACCAGCTCGTAGTAGCCGACGCGGACCAACTCGTACATAGCGGATCCCGACATGGCCTCAGCGGTGACCACTGGAAAAGGGGAGAGCGTCAGAGAAATCCGGATTAGACCGATCGACCACGGGGTCAGCGAGTGAAGGACGCGGGTGACGTCGCCTACCTGGGCCAGAGACCGCATAGACACGGCCGTACTCCGACTCGCGCTCCTCGTCTTTGAATTTCCTCAAGTTGGACATGGTCGCGGTTGCTTCTCTCTTCTTCTTCGGCTTCGGTAACGGTCAAAACGCGCGATCGCTGCGGGCAGAAAGCGATTTTGAATTAGATTTCGATTTACCAATAAACAAAAACACATTTTCCATGCCCCCATAAGAGAGAGCGAGAGAGTTTTCCCGAGTGTGCCGAGCAGGAAAATGGCAGATGGCGCTGCTGTGCAGCCCCCAGTGAAAAGCTTCACACCCCCGCAGCCCAGCATCGATTTTCCAATACAATTTTCACGCATGCCACGGATGGCGATCTAAATTTTCACTTTTTCCCGGAGAACCAGCGGGATTTTCACACTTTCACTTTATTCCGAAGCATAATTACTGGGTCCTGCTCGCGCTGTGCGGTAATTAATCTTTTTTTGGCTGCCCTAAAATTAAATATGCTCACATTTGTTTCAGCAGCTCTTATGAAAATTCTCTTGCTTTTTGGTTTCAGTGCGACCAGATTGTGTAAGTGAAAACATGCTGAGGGTTTTCCACCCCGTGGAAAATCCTTCCTCAAAATGCAGTTTTCCAAATTGCTATAAAATTTAATATTATGAAATTGATTTATGTTTTTTTTTTCCTAAATTGTATTACGCTTATTTCTATTCCAATTGGTTTCTGTAGGATCGAAATTATCTCGGAAATCCTTAAGGATTTTTTTAGCAGGAAACTCAGACATTACAACAGAACTAAGACATGTTAAACCATAAAATATATAAATTGTTATTTACTAAATCTCAACTTGAAGTTTAAATGGTAGTTCTTTAATTAAAAACAAAAATTTTAAAGCATATTTTGTGAAGTAAATCCTGAAGGATAATTCTTCATTCACACCAAGGAAATCTCACAATTCAATTAAAAACCTTTTAAAATATTTAATTTGTACAATTTAATAATTATTTTTATATAATTTTCAACTATAAATTCCTTATACATAAATTTAATATTTTGCATTAATTTTATTTCGAAGGATAATAAGTTATCGTTATCGACTTTTGATAAAAGAAAGAGTGGCAGTTCCAAACAACCGTCAGTGCTGCCAGCCGTATAAGCTAGATTCTGGATAAAATAAGCTAAAATAAGCCAAATATAAAAAAGAAACGCTGAATAAAAAACTATAATAGAGAATATATATTGTTTATTATTTTTTTAATTCACTTTAATTTATTTAAGGTGAAATTTCGCTATTTTCGCTCTAAATACAGCATTACTTTAAAAATAAAAACCGCCAGCTGTAGCGGGCAAATAGCTAAATTGGCAACTCTTATTGGCTTGACCGCCAACGGTCACACTGCGGTTATTTTATTCGGCTGTAATTTCCACAAAAACTATATAAATCTGCAATTAAATCAAGCAGGCGACCTGCAACCGTGTGGTAGTGTTTCGGAACAGGTGCCATTATGTGAGAGCCCTCCGGCCGTCCAGTGTACAGTGCGCGCAGCCCACCGGGGCAACCGAAAAGATAACCTCCAAAGTCCAGACATCGCAGACATCGATGCACCTGCTTCGGCTTCTGCCAGCTCCTTTGCCCCCCTTAATGCAACTGAAACAGAGCCACTAATTAGTCGTGACGAGTGGATAAATACTGCAGCCCCGCCATGTCGACGTCGTCGGTGGTGCAGCAGTTCGTGAACGGGCTCAAGTCCCGCAATCGGAATGTGCAGAACAAGGCCACCCAGGATCTGCTCTTCTACGTGAAGACGGAGCTGCGCGAGATGTCCCAAGAGGAGCTGGCGCAGTTCTTTGATGAGTTTGATCACCACATCTTCACCATGGTGAATGCGGCGGATATCAACGAGAAGAAGGGCGGCGCCCTTGCCATGAGTGAGTCCTTGAAGGAGTAAGCCATCCGTCTGGATTGGGATTAAGGGAGTCTTTTCTCGCTTTCAGAGTGCCTCATCAACTGCGAGGGCAGTCTGACAGCCAGGAAGGGCATATCGCCCTACTTGAACCGCCTGCGGGACCTCCTGCTGATAAACGATGTGTCCGTGATGGAGATAGCTGCTCGTTCCCTAGTCAAGCTGGCCAATATGCCGACCTCCAAGGGAGCCGATTCCTTTGACTTTGACATCAAGAAGGCCTTTGAAGTGCTCGGAGGCGAGAGACAAGAGGTTTGCACGAATAAGCACCTTCTGAAGCATCTTTTAA
Source organism: Drosophila punjabiensis (assembly GCA_008042585.1). Lineage (NCBI taxonomy): Eukaryota > Metazoa > Arthropoda > Insecta > Diptera > Drosophilidae > Drosophila > Drosophila punjabiensis. The sequence goes on along the minus strand of VNJR01012094.1, from coordinate 67,242 downwards.
TATATTTTTATATTAATTTTTCCAGTACCGCCGCCACGCCGCTGTCTTCATTCTGCGCGAGCTGGCCATTGCCTTGCCCACGTACTTTTACCAGCACATCCTCACCTTCTTTGAGGTCGTGTTCAATGCCATCTTCGATCCTAAGCCGGCCATTAGGGAATCCGCCGGAGAGGCTTTGAGGGCGGCCTTAATTGTCACTGCCCAACGCGAGAGCACCAAGCAGTCGAGTGAACCGCAATGGTACAAGATCTGCTACGATGAGGCCAATGGAAGCTTCAGTGCGGATTTAGCTGTTGGAAAGGAACAGAAGGGCGTGACCCGTGACGATCGCATCCATGGCGGCCTTATTGTCTTTAATGAGCTCTTTCGCAGCGCAAACGCCACCTGGGAGCGTCGCTATACGGCTCTAAAGACGCTATTTCCCAAGACCCAGCACAACAAGTTCCTCGAGGCCAGCAGCTCCCTGGGCATGGGCTCCCAGCTGAACACATTAGTGCCGCGCCTGAAGGTGCCCTTCATCGAGAAGCTCGGCAGCAGTCAGACGCATATGAGCGAGGGGGAGCAGCATAATGGCGTGGCGAAGTTCGCGAGCGTGAGTCTAACGATCCATAGAATGTATTTATTTTCATTTATGCTTTTCATTTATTTATATTTACAATTTTATTTATATTTATTATACTTATATTAATAATTATTTCCCACAGCACAATGTCTTGGAGTCTGCCTATGCTCACGAGATCCTGCAGGAGCACTACACCACCATTTGCGACAATGTGCTGGAGCAGCGATCCTCCAAGTCACCGTATGTGCAGCAGGCCCTGCTGCAGATCCTGCCCCGACTGGCTGCCTTCAACCGCGAGGTATTCGTGGAGAAATACCTTCCCACGTGTATATCCCATCTTATGCTCATTCTGCGCGGCAAGGAAAAGGATCGTTCGGTGGCCTACATAACCATCGGTTACATGGCGGTGGCCGTGCAGAGTGCGATACAAGAACATCTATCGGGAATCATGAGCAGCGTAAAGCTCGCCCTGCCAGCCAAGGATTTGACCAGTAAAAAGAAGGTGCCCGTTGATCCGGCAGTCTTTGCTTGCATCACGCTCCTTGCGCACGCTGTCAAGTCTGAGATCAGCGAAGATGTCAAGGAGATACTGGAACAGATGTTCTACACGGGCCTCTCGCCGGCTCTGACTGTTTGCCTGCGAGAGCTCTCCGAGAATGTGCCGCAACTTAAGTCTGCCATCACGGAAGGACTGATCGGCGTCCTGTCCCAAGTGCTAATGAACAAGCCGGCTGCTATTCCGTACTCCGCCGTGCCCCTAATCGCCATTGATGGCTCGCTGATCATGCAGAATGCCGACGGAGCCACCACAGTTCTGGCCCTCAAGACGCTAGGTACCTTCAACTTTGAGGAGCAGAACATGCTTGACTTTGTGCAGCGGTAAGTCTTATAAATTATGCAAAATACTCAGATTTTTTATGACAAATTTCTCCTACAGCTGCGCCGACTACTTTATTATACACGAACAGCAGGAGATTCGCCTGGAGGCAGTGCAAACCTGCACGCGGCTCCTTAAGCTGGCAGTTCAATCTTCAGAGAGCATGGAGAACTCCAAGACGCTGAGCGACACCGTCTCCCATGTGATCGAGCGCCTGCTGATGGTGGCAATCACGGACATGGACTGCAATGTGCGGATACGAATCCTCCGTTCATTGGACGAGACCTTTGACGCTAAACTGGCCCAGCCCGAGTCGCTGAACTCGCTATTCATCACACTGCACGATGAGATCTTTGAGATCCGGGAACTGGCAATGGTCACCATCGGCAGATTGTCCTCCATGAACCCGGCTTATGTGATGCCCAAGCTCAGGACGACAATGATTGAGCTGCTAACGGACCTCAAGTACTCGGGTATGAGCAGGAACAAGGAGCAGAGTGCTAGGATGCTGGACCATCTGGTGATAAGCACGCCCAGGCTGATATCCTCCTACATGAATCCGATCCTCAAGGCTCTTGTGCCCAAGTTGCACGAACCGGAATCGAATCCGGGCGTTATTCTGAACGTGCTGCGTACCATTGGGGATCTGGCGGAGGTGAATGGCGGCTCCAATGAAATGGAGCTGTGGGCCGACGATCTGCTCTCCATTCTCCTCGAGATGCTCGGCGATGCCGGCAGTCCGGATAAGCGCGGCGTCGCTCTGTGGACCTTGGGTCAGCTGATCAGTGCCACGGGAAGGGTGGTGAGCCCCTATCACAAGTACCCCGTGCTCATCGACATCCTCATTAATTTCCTAAAAACGGAACAGCGCCGCTCCATCCGAAGGGAGACGATCCGTGTGCTCGGGTTACTAGGAGCCATGGATCCCTACAAGCACAAGATGAACAAGGGTCTGATCGACAGCCAAAAGGATAATGTTCTGATTGCCTATTCCGATGGCAAGGTGGACGAGAGCCAGGACATTTCCACGGCAGAACTGCTGGTAAATATGGGCAACGCCTTGGACGAGTATTATCCGGCGGTGGCCATAGCCGCCTTGATGCGGATCCTGCGGGATCCCACGCTCAGCACCCTGCACACGAGTGTGGTGCAGGCGGTGACCTACATCTTCCAGAGCCTGGGCATCAAGTGTGTCCCCTACCTGGCCCAAGTGCTGCCCAACTTGCTCGACAATGTGCGCACGGCGGATAACAATTTAAGGGAGTTCCTGTTCCAGCAACTGGCCATTCTGGTGGCCTTCGTCAAGCTGCACATCATCAGCTACATGGGCGACATCTTCAAGCTGATCAAGGAGTTCTGGACAATCAATACGCCGCTGCAGAACACTCTGATCAATCTGATTGAGCAGATCGCGGTGGCCCTGGGCTGCGAGTTCAGGGACTATTTGGCCGAGCTGATCCCACAGATCCTGCGTGTGCTGCAGCACGATAACTCCAAGGACCGAATGGTTACCAGGAGACTGCTCCAAGCACTTCAGAAGTTCGGCAGCACCTTGGGCTACTACCTGCCGCTGATTGTGCCGCCCATTGTAAAGCTCTTCGACTCCCACTACGTGCCCCAGCAGGTGTCCATGGTGGCCCTGGAGACGATTAACAATCTGGCCTGCCAGCTGGACTTTACCGACTTCTCCTCGCGCATCATTCATCCGCTGGTCCGAGTGCTTGACGCAGAACCGGAGCTGCGGGACCAAGCCATGCTCACGCTCCGCTCCTTGGTCAAGCAGCTGGGCAAGAAGTATCTGGTGTTCGTGCCCATGGTGCAACGTACACTCGCCAAGCATCGCATTGCCGACGCGGAGTATGAGAAGCTGCTTAGCCGCATCCAGTCCAACAGCACGCTGGCAGATGCCTCCGGGGCAGGGGAGTTCGGCCTGCGCCCGGCCAAGATCAAGAACTACGAGCCCTTTGTGACGGACAGAAATAGCAATATCAATAATCTGCAGGTGAGGACCAATGAGCTGCGGACCTCGTGGCAGGTGACCCGCCGCGTGTCCAAAGACGACTGGGTGGAGTGGCTGAAACGTCTGTCGATTGGCCTGCTCAAGGAATCGCCCTCGCACGCCCTGCGCGCCTGTCGTTCGCTGGCCCAGGAGTACGACACGCTGCTCCGCGACCTCTTCAACGCCGCCTTTATCTCCTGCTGGACGGAACTGTCGCCGGATCTCAAGTCCGAGCTGACCCAGTCCCTCATCCAGGCCTTGCAAGTCACCGACATGCCAGAGATCACACAGACAATCCTCAACCTAGCCGAGTTTATGGAGCATTGCGACCGGGATCCCATACCCATTGAGACGAATCTTCTGGGTACAAGGGCCATGGCATGTCGAGCATATGCCAAGGCGTTGCGCTACAAGGAAGAGGAGTGGCTGCTGCGCAAAGATCCGCAGGTATTTGAGTCCCTCATCCTGATCAATAACAAGCTGCAGCAGCGCGAGGCCGCCGAGGGTCTTCTCACCACCTACCGCAATGCGGCCAGCGAGCTGAATGCGCAGGGCAGATGGTACGAGAAGCTCCACAACTGGGACCAAGCCCTGAAACATTACGAAATCAATCTAAAGGTGGATTCCTCGGATCTGGAGTCGCGCCTCGGTCACATGCGTTGCCTGGAGGCTCTCGGCGATTGGTCCGAGCTGAGCAATGTGACCAAGAACGAGTGGGAGACGTTTGGTGCTGAGGCCAAAGCGAGAGCGAGTCGCGGGGCTGCGGTGGCTGCCTGGGGTCTGCAGGACTGGGAGGCCATGCGAGAGTATGTGACATGCATACCAGAGGACACCCAGGACGGTAGCTTCTACCGGGCCGTGCTGGCCGTGCATCACGACGACTTTGAGACCGCCCAGCGTCTGATAGACGAGACCAGGGATCTTCTGGACACGGAACTCACGTCCATGGCGGGCGAGTCGTATGAAAGAGCCTACGGAGCCATGGTTTGTGTCCAGATGCTGACTGAGCTAGAGGAAGTCATCCAGTACAAGCTGATACCCGAGCGAAGGGAGCCCCTGAAGACCATGTGGTGGAAGCGTCTGCAGGGAGGACAGCGTCTGGTGGAAGACTGGCGTAAGATCATCCAGGTGCACTCGCTGGTGGTGAAGCCGCACGACGACATTCACACCTGGCTGAAGTACGCGAGTTTGTGCCGGAAGAGCGGCTCCCTGCACCTGTCCCACAAGACGCTCGTGATGCTGCTGGGCACTGATCCCAAGACGAATCCCCTGCCGTGCAATCAGCCCCAGGTAACATACGCCTACACCAAGTTCCTGGCGGCCAACAATCAGCTGCAAGAGGCCTACGACCAGCTAAGGCACTTTGTCAACACCTACAGCCAGGAGCTGAGCTGCCTGCCGCCGGAGGCTCTCAAGCAGCAAGATCAGCGACTGATGGCGCGTTGCTACCTGCGGCTGGCCACCTGGCAGAACAAGCTGCAGGACAAGCTCGGGCCAGAGGCAATACCCGGAGCTCTGGAGTGCTTCGAGAAGGCCACCAGCTACGATCCGAACTGGTACAAGGCCTGGCACCTGTGGGCCTACATGAACTTCAAGGTGGTGCAGGCCCAGAAGACGGCGCTGGACAAGCAGCAGCCGCAGGGCGCCGCCAGCCTAGGCATGGGCATGGGCATGATGAGCCTGGGCCTGGACAGCGACCTGATGATTATCCAGCAGTACGCAGTGCCGGCTGTGCAGGGCTTCTTCCGCTCCATCAGCCTAATCAAGGGCAATTCCCTGCAGGACACACTGCGCCTGTTGACCCTCTGGTTTGACTATGGCAACCATGCGGAGGTCTACGACGCCCTGCTCTCTGGCATGAAGCTGATCGAGATCAACACGTGGCTGCAGGTAATACCGCAGCTAATTGCCCGCATCGACACCCATCGCCAGTTGGTTGGGCAGCTGATCCACCAGCTGCTCATGGATATTGGAAAGAACCATCCACAGGCACTGGTCTATCCCCTGACAGTGGCCTCCAAGTCGGCTTCGGTGGCACGACGGAATGCGGCCTTTAAAATCTTGGACTCGATGCGAAAGCATTCTCCCACCTTGGTAGAGCAGGCGGTCATGTGCAGCGAGGAGCTGATCCGCGTGGCCATCCTGTGGCACGAACAGTGGCACGAGGGCTTGGAAGAGGCCTCGCGCCTATACTTCGGGGATCGCAATGTCAAGGGCATGTTCGAGATCCTGGAGCCGCTGCACGCCATGCTGGACAGGGGACCGCAGACGCTCAAGGAGACCTCCTTTTCACAGGCCTACGGTCGCGAGCTGACCGAGGCCTATGAGTGGTCGCAGCGCTACAAGACCTCCGGCGTCGTGATGGACTTGGATCGGGCCTGGGACATCTACTATCATGTCTTCCAGAAGATCTCGCGCCAGCTGCCGCAGCTCACCTCGCTGGAGCTGCCGTATGTCTCGCCCAAGCTGATGACCTGCAAGGACCTGGAGCTGGCCGTTCCGGGGTCGTACAATCCGGGCCAGGAACTGATTCGTATAAGTCACATCAAGACGAACCTTCAGGTGATCACCTCCAAGCAGCGACCCCGCAAGCTGTGCATCAGCGGCTCCAACGGCAAGGACTATATGTACCTGCTCAAGGGCCACGAGGATTTGCGTCAGGATGAGCGGGTGATGCAGCTGTTCTCGCTGGTCAACACCCTCCTCCTGGACGACCCGGACACCTTCCGCCGGAACCTGGCCATCCAGCGATACGCGGTGATACCGCTCAGCACCAATTCGGGTCTGATCGGATGGGTGCCGCACTGTGACACGCTGCACACGCTCATCCGGGACTATCGGGACAAAAAGAAGGTGCCGCTGAACCAGGAGCATCGAACCATGTTGAACTTTGCCCCGGACTACGATCACCTCACGCTCATGCAAAAGGTGGAGGTGTTCGAGTACGCGCTAGGTCAGACGCAGGGCGACGACCTGGCCAAGCTCCTTTGGCTTAAGTCGCCGTCCTCGGAGCTATGGTTTGAGAGGAGGAACAACTACACCCGCTCTCTGGCCGTCATGTCAATGGTGGGCTACATCCTGGGTCTGGGCGATCGTCATCCGTCAAACCTTATGCTGGACAGAATGAGCGGCAAGATTCTGCACATTGACTTCGGCGACTGCTTCGAGGTGGCCATGACCCGCGAGAAATTCCCGGAGAAGATCCCCTTCCGACTCACACGGATGTTGATCAAGGCCATGGAGGTCACCGGCATCGAGGGCACCTACCGACGCACCTGCGAGAGTGTGATGCTGGTGCTTCGCCGCAATAAGGACTCACTGATGGCCGTGCTGGAGGCCTTTGTCTACGATCCGTTGCTCAACTGGCGTCTGTTGGACGTGGACAAGAAGGGCAACGATGCGGCGGCCGGGAATGGTGCACCGGGTGGTAGAGGCGGCGGCGGCGGCTCCGGTATGCAGGATAGCCTTAGCAATTCGGTGGAGGATTCGCTGCCCATGGCCAAGTCGAAGCCCTACGATCCGCAGCTACACCAGGGCGGCCTGCACAACAACGTGGCCGACGAGACGAACACCAAGGCCAGCCAGGTGATCAAGCGGGTCAAGTGTAAGCTCACCGGCACCGATTTCCAGACCCAACAGAGCGTCGACGAGCAGCAACAGGTGGATCTGCTCATCAAGCAGGCGACTAACAACGAGAACCTCTGCCAGTGCTACATTGGCTGGTGTCCGTTCTGGTAAATCGATGAATCCAGCCCCTGACTGAGCGAGATTACGAACACTACTTCTACTACTACTACAACTACCACCACCACTACATAACTGAATTGATGCACCCATCCCTGGAGAGGATTCGGGGATGAACGCGGACGCAAGTAGGCTTTAGGTATATAATATTTGTATAATTTATGTTAGACATACGCTTTATTATCTTTTTATTTGTGAATAAAAACATTGCAAATAAATTCCAATTTTGTAAAAATCAACAATCGATTTTTCATGTCCAAGCTGGGTGCATTTTCCAAAGTTAGCTTTCTTTCCACTTTTCATTTCCTCCTTAAGTACTTCTCAAAGGCTTCCTTTTTAGCCCCCACCCTGGTAACCTTCATAATAAACTAAACCATAACCGCTTTATTCATTAATTTTATTTGTGAATTCAATTGCAAATAAATTCAATTTGTTTTTTAAATCACCAAAAAACCCACAACATTTTTTGGGGGAACAAACTAATCGCGATATTATGTCGTTTTTTTTTTTACAAAAGGAAACGAAAACATTGCAAATTTTCCAAAAATATTTTTCAAACATCCAAACGGTCTGGACTCCTAATGGGGAGCAGCGATTGATGATTACTGGTACTTGCAGAATGCCCGTGAGGTGGGCGCGCCACAAATACTAACTAAATCCTGCACAAAGAATATTTATATATATATATAGATGTAGAATATAGGTAGACACTAAAACTGCACATTAAACTAGTCCTAGGCGTAGCTATAGAGGCTATAGAGGGGGACCGGCAGGGGCGGGGCTTAGCTGTTGTTCCGCTTGCCACGCTGCTCCCGGCGCCAGGCGTCGATGCGCTGCTTCAGCTCAATGTTCGGCACCAGCATATCCTCAGTAAGCGGCTGGCGGTTGAAGGGGTCAGTACAACTGTTGAGCAGATGCCGGGTGATGATCGCGCGGTCCATAACCGTGCCGGAGGGCAACACAACGGGATCCGACATCAGGGTGTCCATCAGCGGATCCTTGAACTCGTCCGGCGCATCGGCGCATTCATCTTCAGTCTGTTGGTTGGTAACTGCAGAGGAAATATATAATTTTAAATGGAATCTGCTGGTATAAAAAAAACCCAAATCCTTACTGAAGATTTCGTGGGCTCGCTGGGTGAGAGCCTTGAATCGTTCCACCTCCACCGCTGAGCGGATGGCCAGTCGCTTGATCCTCGACGCTGCCTCATTGCAAATTTCCACGTTAAAGGAGCGCTCATCGGCGGCCAGGGCCTGAGCGAATCTATCACAGTCCAAGTGCAGATAAATGTCGAAGATCTGGGCCAGGAGGCTGCGCGGCTCCCAGCCGTACTTGGCCGGGTTCTTGACCTTTAGGTCATTGCACTTGGGCCCGGCCAGTTGCTTCAAATTGAAGTTCAGCATGGAGCTGAGGCGATCCACCAGTTCGGCACGCATAAACGGCTCCTTAATGTCGCTCTAAAGTAAATATAAAGATATATTACGAATTTTATGAAGGGTTAGGGGTCACTCACCGTCAGATAGTGAAACAGATCGACTGTCTCGCGCGCTAGCGTCAAGTAGGAGCGGCACTGGCGCTCGTCCGTTGCCAGCTGGGTCAACCGGCTCTGCTGCTGATCCGCACTCATCTTGCTTAGATTCGCCTTGTCCGAAAGCAGCTGCTGGGTCTGGTGGATCCGCTTCAGGTTCTCCAAGCACTCGTCCAGCAAGAATGTGGTGTCGTTCATCAGCATGTTAACGAACTTCACAAACTGATTGCCGACACGTGACTCACAGATAACGGCCTGCCGATGGATGGGATTCTCCCACATGGATTTGAACAGATGGCTAATATGGTATCTGTGATAAGAGGGAGAGAACAGGGAACGATTAGGGATGCATATCGCACATGTAGCAAGGCAAATGTTTATTAAGAATACTCCGAATCTCCCAGTACTAACTCATTATGGCTTTAAGATAACACTTAACAACAAGCTAAAGTTCATTTGAGGCTGTTGGCCTGCTTACCTTATGGTAAACTTATCGTAAAACTCAGTGCTTTGGCCCGTTGTCTCTACGTCGACATAGAATCTCATTAGGGCGCTGACCAGGGCGTTTTGGGCCAGTTCGTGGTTCCACATCTACACAGTAAGAACATTAAGAAACATAATAACTTACTAAATTTTCGTACTCACCGCTGTGTTCACCGAGTTGGCCGGCTTCAGGGAAAACACGAACATCACCTCGACCAGCTTGGCAGTCACATAGGGATTCTTGATGAGGTGCGAGGCGCAGACACAGGTCAGCAGCCAGGTAATAATCGAGTGGTCGATGCCCTGGCGTATGTCCACGTTGGCGTGCTGCATGGTGAAGAGAATGAACTCGGCGATATCGTCGATATACCATTCGGGCAGTGCGGAAAATGCATCCGTGGCCTTCAGCTGTTGCACGGGCATCTTGGAGATGAAGGGCCCCTCGATGGGGCGACCCTCAAACTGGTAGAGCATGTATTCGCAGACCGTCGAATAGAACTCCGTGCACCGCTGAAGCAGAGCAGGATCGAGGAGGGTGATCTCGCTGCAGGTTTTGGAACTGAAGAGAGAGATTTTAGTAGAGATTCGATAAAAGTATTAGGTTATATTACTCACCGATTGAGCTTACGCAGCTGCTTCTCCCAGCGCTCCTTGAACTGATTGTTGCGGTTGGCATAGCGGGAGTTGACCCAGTGGGGCTTGGTGCGATCCAGCTCGTCGATGAGCTTTTGCAGCTCCTTGATGGCGCGCACCTTCTGGCGGTAGCGCTGAATGGCGGGCAAATAGCCCAGATGGTGGGCCTGCAGGGTGAGGAACCAGCACTGCGTCTGGAAGTTGGCATTCTCCACCGGCTGACTGAAGTCACGGGCCAGGAAATTGCGATACTCCTCCTCGCTGTACCGGATTTTTGTGTCCTGCTCGATGTTAACCAGCGAGTTCTTGTGATAGTGAAAGTTTGGATCGATGCGATCCAGCTTAATCTTCACGGCCAGCTGCTGGAGCACGCTCATTAGGTTGATCACGAATCCGTCGCGGGCTAGAAGCTTCTCGTCGCTAGCGAACTGGACGCGCCGGTCGTTGTGACGCAGGATCTTGGCAATATACTCCATCGTCTTGGAACGGCTACTGGCATTTACGCACAGCGAGTGGAACACGACGTGCATGTGGGTGCGCATCGAATGCAGTTCCCAACGCAGCCGCGAACTAGCCGCATCCTCCAGCTTGTTCTTCGTGCTAAACTCGGCAAACTTGACGTTCTCCTCGGCGAACAGGGAGACGGAGAGAAAGGGTCCCAGGAAGCTGCACTTGACGATCTCCCGACCCGAGATCTTCGTGCAGATGGGTGGCAGAAAATTGGGCTGCCGGGCCACGAGATCGGCAATCGGTCGGACGGTGCCCACTTTAATAACGACCAACTTTGCCAACCACTCGATCTGCTGCACATTGATCTTGGAGGTGCAAATGTTCCGCTGCATGCCGGCAAAGAGTCCGCGCAACACCTGACCGAAGATAGCGTCAAAGGTGTCGCCATCAGGGTGCGTGTGAGCTATCAGATCGGTGAGGAAGGATTCGCTCACCTTCTCCATGTACATCAGCTCGAGCAGAGCCGACTGGTCCATGTGCGCGTTGAGATTCTGATGGATGCGGTCGGTAAGCACCAGCACCGTCATCCGCATCACGTGCTCGAAGGCGAGTTGTAGGACTGGCTGGTTGTGGGCCATCTTGCGGCTGCACTCCGTCTGGTAGTTCTGATAGCAGCGGATAAGATACAGCATCACATTGTGCTTGGTCGTGGTCACTATGTTGAGCACGGAGGGCGCCACGCAGGCAATTCCGGGCTCGCTGCTGCTGGTCGCCTCCAATGGTCCCGATGCTCCGCCAGCTGCTGTCTCTTCACTGGGCACCGTTTGAGCCACCGCATTGGCTAGGATCTCCTGCACTTCCGTATCATCGGATTTGATCTTTTTGGCAGATGAGAACTCCTTGTCGTCTGCCAGAAGGGAGTCGCCCTCTCCCTCGTTCAGCTCATCGTTGTAAATCTTTAGCGCCGCCTCCATCAGCACATTGGACACGATGCACTCAAAATCGAATCTCCGGCTGGGCTGCTGCTCCAGGAAGCTAGCGCTTTGCGCGCAGATAATGGAACCGCTGCCGAACTCATTCCAGGTGGCGTTTAGCAGGCGGGAAAGCAGCAGTTCGTTCTGTTCGTCCACGCTTTTGGGCGGACTGCTAACCGATTCTATAGCTACTTCGGGATTTCCCGGGGATATTTTGCTGCTTTGCAGGACACTCCGTTTCGTGCTCTCGTTGGCAGCGGGCAGGCTGAGAGACGGTGTCATTTCCACGTCTTGCACTGGCGTGGAGGCGACTGACTTCATCTCAACATCCATGTCCGGCTTGCCACCAAGCTCTGGCCAAACGGAGACGGGAGCTGGCTTCGGTGTGGGCAGGGAGACAACCTCCTTGTCGCTTGGCGTGGTCTCTCGGACTAGACGAGACTCCCCCGAGACATTGGTCTGTTTGCGTGGCGTCTTCTCCGGACTGGGCGTTAGCGGGGCCAGGGAGCTCTGGAGGCCACTGCGGGCAGCCAAGGTGCGAAGACGTCGGGCTCGCATCTAAAGAGATTAGGGAATGTTTCTAGAAGCTTTTCAAATAAAATAAATGATGAAATTCTTGCCTCTTCAGCTGTTAATTCGGTGGCCACAACTGGCTCCGCTGGCTGATCTGCGGGTGTGTCCTGTGCCTGCAGCTCCTCCTCCTGCTGCTGTTGCTGTAAGCCCTGGGCTAGCTGCGCCTGCTCATCCTCAACCTGATCCTGATCCTGGTCCTGGTCTTGTTCCTCATCCTCCTCCTCTTCCTCCATGGGCTTCTGTGGTGGCTCTTCTTCCGGCATTGCTCTGTTGATCCGTTGGGAAGCACTACGCAGTTGCTACGAAATAGCTTTTCCTCGATGCTCTCTCTGTTGTTGTTTGTTTGTTGCGTAGTTTTCCTCCTGCGAACCAGCCAAGCGGCGGTGATGATGTGGGTTAATGAACCAAACAAAAGAGAGAGAGAAAGAGGGAGGGAGCAAAGAGAGAGAGTGCCAAGAGCGGCACGCGCGCAACCAACAAATAAACAACAAAGTCCAGCGGTCAACGTCAAGTTCAAGACAAGACAATGCCGCCTCAGCCGCCAGATCAGAGCCAGAACCTCTATGGAATCCATCTCTTTGTCCGGAACTACGCACTACATGTCGACGTGTGGCAAGGGCAGGACAACTGACCTGCCGCAAGAGGCAGAGACAGACGCACGCCGTCCGAGGTTGACAGCGGCAGACAAAAAATGCACTGCTGCAACTATTTATAGAAGCAGCAGCAAGGCAGAAGAGACAGCTGGGGGATGCTATTGGGATGCGCGGATGCGCCGCCACCTCGCCCAGTCAAGTGCAGTAAACAATATCATCATAACACACACGCGCAATTCGGAGGTATAAACCTTATATAATGCAAGCCGATCGGGCCAATAGACTCCTTCCTCTCGCACCCCTCTCCAAATAGAAGAGTTAGCTGCGCACTGCAGGAAGCACACAAAAACCACCGAGATATATAATCGGACATAAGGGTGAGACTAAGTTGAGTGACTGAACAGAGTGGAGTGACGAGCGGAGAGGGGACACACTGATGCGAGGGCGGGGGCGAGGGCAGTGCACTTACCTGGCTGACTTTCACCTGCGAAACAAATTGTTTATGTTCCGGCCCTTAACTATTGCATATTACTGCCGGGTTTGGCCTCCAGAAGCGCTCTCCAGACTACCCGTTCCGTGCTGCGAGTCCCAAAAAACAGACGTCGTCGACTACGAGACTGGTGACCAAGCAAATTTCTCTTTTGTTCCGATTCGAGCTGGGTTAGCAGGCCTCCGGCTGGCTATATCACATCCGCCCAACTGCGGCTATTAAGACTGACAATTAACTAACCAAGTGCTAAGTTCAGCCAATGTGGCATACGTACGCACTGAGCTCTAAATTAATTTTAATTCTTTTATTTTTTTTGGTTTTCGCGTCCGTTAGAGCTGCAAAAACATCGATGGTACTGCTATCGATGTATTGAGAAAAGTGCGATAAATCGATTTTTTTGTGCCAACGTGTTGTTTTCACTTCATGATGCACTGTTTCCACTAGAGCTAGAGTTTGTGTTTTTTCATTACAGGCTTAATGGGTATTTTTTATTTATTTTAACTAAAAGATTAAACAAAAAAACATGCCTTGTTAATTTAAAACAATTCGCGAGAAATGTAAATGTATTTTTAGCTTGCTGATAGTTTTATTATTCATTCACGGATTATTGAATATATCTCTAGAAATTTGTATTGTAAATATCGCTTCTTTAATTTATTTGACAAAAAGTTAACAAACTTACAATTTAATATACAAGTGACTAATAGTCTTTATATTCATTTTACTTTAGTTAATACTTGCTGTCATTCACTTACAAATTAAATTAATTGACTTCAAATTTAAAATACAGTTGATTTTTCTAAGAACTTATACAGTCCGATCTAATATTTGAATATGGACTTCTTGCTTGCTGACTAACTCTTTATCCTTATGAAAGAAAACCAATACTTTCATAAAACCTCTCGGCATGATGAGGGGCCAATTGTCTGGCTTTGCGAGCATGTCCTTGATATAGTAAATTCCTTTCGGTATCGGATCTGTTATGTTATTTATGGGAAAATCGGTATTAACCCCGTAATCCAGTGACGGGACAAAGAACTTCAAGTTCTCTTTAACCGTCCTGCAAGCCTTGCCGTCAGATATTGAAAACGGCAGAAGTTTGTAGTCGCCATTGCCGTAGGAGTCGAGGTAGGATTCGACCCCAAATGTGATATGATCATCCGTAATATCTTCCTGAATATTTATTGTCCCATTGACCCTGTGATCACGTCCTAAAATGCGAAATTGACACTCTAAAAACGATCCAGTCGATTTCCAAGACAAAGCTCTCACTTCGTATGGTCTTTTCAAGGACATCTGAAAGATTTACAGGAAAGTTGATGTCCTTGTTGTCAAATAATATTATTTTAAGTCTTACGTTAGCTTTAGCAAGGCATATAAGGAAAATAATTGGTCCGAATAACTTCATTGTTGTTTAGCTAATTTAAAAATACAAACTGTAAAACTGTGAAGCGATACAAGCTCTTTATAAAGCTATATTTAATCTGATTTCTAATTCAATTAGTGTCAACTTGATCATTTTAATTAAATCTAATGTAATATCATTTAATTGCGTGTCAAATGTATTCTAACAATGTTATTAAAAGTAGGTTCCGGCTTCCATTTCTGAGCATTCTCCAAAAAGTAAACCAGAATGTGTATTTTTATTGTTCTCTATAATAACACCTCGTTGCCCCCGCAATAAAATCGTAGCTTTATCCTTTTTGTTCAACAAAAGAAAATCATTTACTTCATTTTACAAAAACGTTACAATTATTATGGAACCTAATCAAGAGCCTAAAACCTAAGCAGCCGCTACTAGAAATCCGTGTATCGCTGTCGCAAACTCTGCCTTTTGGCCACGTGATGCATCTGCAAAGGCAACCACAATTACTAAACATTATTAAGGACAATTTAAACATAATGATAGAGACTTACCAAACGCTGTTGACGGCGCTCACGATTCTTTTCGTAGGCCTTAAGCAGCGTGGGACACGTGCGCTTGATGAACTCCTCCGATTCCCAAAAAAGTCCGCCCTGGTTTTCGTAGCGCAAAAGGAATTCAACCTGCAAGTGAGGATGATTGTTTAAATAATAATTATCAACTTTAAATTATAGTGTAATTTATGTAAACTTACCTTGCCCGCCTTTGTCTCCTTGCCTAAAACACGTTCAATCCCATTCTCTGGCTTGACGTGTCTGTAAAAGTCCTCTTCCCGGTTCCCCGGCATCACTTCCTCTTCGTACTCGTTGCTATGATCTGACATGTCCTCGATGCTAAGGAGTCCATCTTGCGGCCGCTCGCCATTCTGCTCGATGCGCCGCACGAACGTCAGCGGATGCTGTTTGAGGTAGTCTTCCGCCTCGGCGATTGTCTTGGCTAGATCGAACTCCTCCTCCGGCTCTTCCTCTTCTTGGTCATCGTCGCATTCGGCCTCCTCCGCCTCACCGTCCAGATCCATGCCATCAGAGGTGGCGCCGGTGGACGACGAGGCTGTCCGTTTGGTCTGTGCGGCTCGTCGCTTCTTTTTCACCCAATTGCCACCGTCGTTCTCCTTGACGTCGGGATGAAAGCGCACCTTCTTCACGCGGCCTGACGACGACGAGGTGGACTCGTCCGTGGAGGAATTGTTGAGGGCCTGCGGCTCCAGCAGACTGCTGCTGCTGGAGGCAGATGTGGATGCGGATACTGATACTGCTGCTGGTGGGGAGGCGGAAGCGGAGGCGGAGGCTGCGCCCGCGGTGGTCTCTGCCAGCGTGGTCTCTTTGAGGTTCTGTGAGATTAGCTTGACTTTCGTCTCAAAGGCAGTGCAGGCAGTGGACGAAGAATTGCTGGCCGGACGAGCGCCGGGAGACTGGCTACTTTCCGGGCTGTCGCCCTCACCCCGCGCCCCCGGCGCAGCGTCAGTCTTTTGGTCCTCCTGCTTGCCAGCTGAAGCTCCTGTTCCGGCAGCACCCTTGGCTGCCTTTGCCTTGCCCACTTGTGCTCCCGTTTCGGCAGCGGAATCCCTGCTGCAGCTGTCCAGAGCCTCGCGCTCTGGCGAGGCGTCCACTGCGTCCATTGTGGAGCCCGTTGTCTCAACCATCACACACTTTATTTGCATAGATTTGTCTAGCGAATCACTGCCAGCCGAGTCATCGTTGGACTTGGTATCCATGTGGCTGCGGCTCCTTGTGCTCCGCGTTGGCTATCGTTCGTTTATGTTAACTGCTACAGACTTATTTCGCTTAAATGCATCGCAATTTTAATTAATTGTAATCTTTCATCAAAATTTTGTTGCTTTCCACTCGGTGTGACCGTTGCTGAACGTTTTAAATATACCATTCGTCGGAAAGAAAAATACCAAAATCAAAGTATAACTTTAAAAATAAATTATTTTTATATTTTTAGACAATTAGGCACTTAAATTATGAGCAAATTTTGTAGAAGCTTTAGTTTTTAATTGAAAATAATGTTTAGCAATTGCTAGAATATCATATACACTATTATGAACCACAAAATACCAAAATGTCGTATTTTGTATGTTTCCACTGAGAATAACGATTACAATAACGATTACGATTTTATTTGAACTGCCAACTTGATTGAAATTTTAAAAATTTTAATAAAACAAAATTTGGAATACAATCTTTTAAAAAAGTAATATTTTTATGATTCAATGTGAAATTGAACAAATTCTTATATAAAACAAAACAACAAAACTGCTAAAAATTGTAATTTATTGTAAAGTTACATATTTAAAAATTGTTTAAAAAAACCCCATTCCGAAATTTTAAGCATTTTAACTTTAAGATATTAAAAAAAATTATATAATTCCTAATAAACACAAATAAAAGAATTGAATTGTAAATGCAACTTGTGTGTATTCCATTTTATTTGATTTCTTTATTAACAATTGTTTTTTGTACATTTTTTCTCTGTTTTGTAATTTAACGCCGTAAATCTTCGTGTGGGTGTTGGTGTCTGTGTAAGTGTGTATTATGTGTCTGTGTGTGCGTAGTAAACAAAACTAAGTTATTTACACTAAGCTTTAAGTTTAATTGTTGTTCAATGTTAAGGACTATTTTAATATATAATATATTGTGTGTATAGATATCGTTTCGATATAAGATGTATATATGCATATCAAAGGCGGTTTGCAGTTTTTATTTATTTTTTTTTAATATGTTATACCCAAGTAAGTTTTTCTGTATACACTTTTCGCTTGTTAAACTTCTGGCTTTTGATTTGCTTCTTGTTTAAATATTCCTTCATTTGTTTGCTTTAAACTATTTAAATATATGGCCCCGCTATTCCACATGTGTGTTCTTTTCCGTTGCTTAGAGTTTATGATAACATTTTGTTTGTTTTGCAGTGTTGCTTACGCCTACACTGTGCTACAAAGATAAACTGCCTGCTGGACGTTGAAAAAACAATTAAAGTAATAAAAATAATAATAATGATAAGAACAAAAGCTAGAAATTATATACTAAAATTTAACCGTGTGCTGCAATTGTACAAAAAAAATAATATTGCAAATATTGCAAAAATTTCCCTATTCTTTCAATTGATTTTTGAATTGCCTTTTAAATTGTGTGTTTCTTCTAGCAGCAGCTGTGTGTAAATATATATATATGTATAGATTTATATATAGTATGTATATAGTACCATATTCATTGCATGATATACGCGATTCTTCTTAAATTTTGTTAGATTTTTGTTTTCTTCATTTACAATTATCAATAATCACAGTTCCCATTCAAAATAAAAATTAAAAAAGCAAGATTTAATTTGGAATTTTTCATTTTTTCAGTTTCTTACAGTTTTATCTACAAATATATTTCTTTGAAACGCTTTTGGATCTCTTGCTCGTGTGTTGGGTTTTAGGTTCTCGTTACATCTTACTTAATTAGCCAATATTCTATACTATTTAGTTTTCTCTCATTCCGATAATTTACACATTACAATTAATTTAAATTACATTTTGCACCTTTCTAGCAGTTAATTACGCAAAGAAATCATTTATGAAATATTCGAATTGTTCTTCTATAAATTATATGAATAACTAAGGAATAACTTATAGCTTAGAGAAGATTTTAAGTGCAGGAACATGTTCCAACTAGGTGTGTGTGGGTGTTAGTGACAATAGAAAACCCCTTAAAAGGTGCCCTAAAAACAAATCCCAAACTCCACAAACTCATATATAAAAAAAAAATATGTGAAATCAACAACAAAATATTAACAAAACCAAAACTAAATTAAATTTAAAAAATAAGTTAAACCTAGGCGTAGTTTTTGATTAAAGTTAATAAAAGGATCGGCCTTTTGAAGAGGGCCTACTTTCTGGAAATGACTTTGCCCGTCTTGGCATTGACCAGTATCATTTTGTCCGGTGTTGTGGGTCGTTCCTGGGACGGCGACTCCTCTGAATGGTTGGCACTTCCCCGCAGGATCCTGCGGCGCAGGCGATCGCTGATATTCTCGCTCTTCAGCGACTCCGAGGCGAGGGTGGACTCTTCCTGGGAGGAAAGAGGCGAAGGCTTCACACTTAAGTTGCCATCGGTCTTGTAGAGAATCAACTTGGTGCTGGGCTTCTTGGCCGGTGGCTCCTCCTCGGCAGCTTCCTCCCCAGCAGCTGCCTGCTCTGCATCTGGATTGGGGTGCTCCTCCTCCTTCTTCACATTGGCATTCATCACATTGTCCTGGTTGTTGTTGTGCTCGGTTGCCTGCTGCTTAGACTCACCGGAATCCTCCGGCTCCTGCTCCACACTGATCTCCAGCTGGTCGTAGCAAGTGAAGAACTCCACGGACTTAAGTTTCTCACTGGCATTGAAGTGCAAGGCCGTGTGCTCCTCCATTTCGGATTCCTCCTTGGCACTAT
The DNA here is from genome assembly GCA_008042585.1 of Drosophila punjabiensis. NCBI lineage: Eukaryota > Metazoa > Arthropoda > Insecta > Diptera > Drosophilidae > Drosophila > Drosophila punjabiensis. Next base: position 48,496 of record VNJR01012094.1, on the reverse strand, counting down.
AATCACAGTGGGCACATTTCTGGGCATTCGGTGGCGGCGGATTGACGCAGGCATGCTTCTGGAGATGCTGCTGCAGCTCCTCGTGCCGCTGGGTCTCGAAGGGACAGTGAAGACAGCGCTCGGGTGCCGAAGCAGACTGGGGCATGTCCATGGAGCCGGCATCACTGCTGGCATCAGCCGCCAGGTCACTGGTGGCCACAGAGGCGCTGGTCGAAGGCGTTGAGGTGCTACGCCGCTCTTCATCCTCCTCGGGGGTTTCCTCTGAACGTTTTTTATGTGAATCATCGTCGGTGTTTTCCCGAGGAATAACACCCACTGGAACACTGCCTGATTCCAGCTGCTTCTTGAGCAGGGAATTCTGGTTATCGTAGCTTCCAGTTGAGGAGCTAACTCCCTCACCGGTGGTCTGTTGGAGCAGCTGCAGGCTGAGCTCGTTGTCCACCACCCAGATGGTCTCGGGACCGGTCAGCTGCAGCAACTTGGGCGCCGGATACTCGACATCCTCCTTGCAGTTCTTGTACAGCTGCTGGCACTTCTCCTGATAGTGGGACATGTGCACGGCCCTGTGCAGCTGCAGCAGGGTTTCCTCAGCAGTGCGATACTCGCAGTAGGCGCACACAAGGCTCTGGTCCAGCTCCACATCCTGGTCGCTGCCATTGTGGGCCAGCAAGTGCTGCTCCAGCTCCTGCTTGGCATTGCGCTCATCATTGTGCTTCTGGGCAAAGCGGGCTGGACACCGAGGACAGTAGCTGATCAGCTTGTACTGATATTCCGGCGGCAGTTGCTGCGGATTGAGCTCGGCGTCCGAGGCAGCAGCATCCAGTTGCAGCTGCGACAGATCAATGGACAGCGGCGTGGAGGCGGGCAGTTGCTGCACCTGCTTGGCGGCAGCTGCCAACTGGAGGGCCACGCTAAAGTCCAGACCCATGGAGGGAGCGTTGGTCATTTGTCCCCCTGTGGCTGCTCCTCCTGCAGCACCCATCTGCTGCTGGTGGACACTCCTCATGTGGCTGCTCAGGTGCTGCTTCTTGGCGCACACAAAGGTGCAGAGGCGGCACTCGTACTGCGTGGGCTTGTGCAGGGACACATGGTAGTTCATCTGCGACTTACTCTCCGAGATGTAGGGACACACCGGGCACTTTTGCTGCTTGCTCTTGGTATTATTGTTGTTATTGTTGTGGCTGTGGCCTCCATGCTCTGCGGCCGAGGGCAGGCGCGTGATCTCGATCTGGTCGTTCTGCTGCAGCTGCAGCAGCTCCTCAGCGTTTCCGCCGCTGGCCACCGCAGCCTTGCAGGCAGCGGCCCAGTAGGCGGCCGCCGCCTGGAGATCCTGCTGGGTGTTGGCTGCATTCACCACGGCCGCGGCGCTGGCGGAGAGCGGCGAATGGAGGAGCTGCTCCAACTGCTTGGTGGTCATCAGGAGCTGGGCGTTGTTGTGGCCGGACTTCAGATTAGAGTTGATGGTGCTGGGACTCGACGGGATGTGGGACTGGGATTCGTTGCTGGCACCTGCTCCCAAAGGCCGGTAGATGGGCGGTGCATTTGAAGAGACACTGGCTCCGCGCTCAAGGGTCTCGATCCGAATATCCCCGGAATGCTTTAAGCGACAGTGCCGCTGCAGATGGGAGAAAGAATCAAGAATTAGTACCTTGAATTTGTTAATTATAATTAATCGAGTGTCCTTCTGTCTTTATGTATGTGTGTGTGGGTGTGTAGTGTGTGGGTGTGTTGCGTATGTGTGAGTGTTTATGTATCCTTTTTCAAGGCAAGAATAACCATGAGTTTAGCCCAATCGAAAACCCTCAAACCGTAATGGGAATCCCTCAGAGGTTAGCTTTGGTTTTTAATTATATTTAGGTTTCATGGGGATTTATCATGGATTTGTTGATATTTTTTCATGATTTATCGAATTTATGGATTACATTTAGTTCGAGGTAAATAAAGAAAGAGAGCAAGCAAGACTTTCACCAATGATTTTCTTATAGTTAATCGTTTATCATATATATGTAGGGTACAACAAAAGCAAGACCAGACACCACACATATGTATTTTAAACAGACAATCGATACTTATCGATTATAAATCAGGTAATCGGGAGTAATAAAATATCGGGGAGTACAAAATTGACTTTGCATATTTACCAGCGCAGCGCAGGGACTACGGACACAGATGGATTTTGTTTGGTGAGATTTGGATGACGAAAGGATCAGGGACGACTGCTAAAGCTCACAGGATCAAGGGTTTGCCACTGTTATAACTATCAGGGGTGTACTTTTTTTAAGTTCTTCTGACTATGAATATATGCATTATGGATTTTAAAATAGAGAATTTTTGCTATCGTAAATATTAGGAAAGAACTATCTTTCAAGAAATTAAGCTTCCTTCAAAGGTACTTTCAAAAAAAAATATATTTAAAAACACTTGAAAGCGTCAAGCAATAAAAAATGATATTTCACTACCAGATTTTTTTGAGAATTAAGTTCCATAAATATTTAAAGCTTTAAAGAACGATTATTTCAACCCAAAATTCACCTCTCAGTAACCCCCCTTCCTAGGTAAGATTTCCTCATTAAGTTCCTAGCTTTTCAAAAAAGTGACTTTTTTCGATCAAAAACGAAACTTTCACGGGGGAATCGCCGGCGGCTCGTTTCGGTTTTTGAATGGGACAAAACACAAAACCATTAAAGTGCACTGGGCCATACCTGGATGACATGCTTCCAATTCGACACCTGGTGGCAGTGGCCGCAGCGATACGGCGACGGGTCGCGTCTATCGCCATCGGCCATGGTAAGGAGGCCGGGACTACCTGGACTATGGCTATGGAATCTCGTCTGCGGATGCGGCATCTGCACGGACACTGGTGCCAGCGCCTGTGCCTGCTGCTGTTGGTGCTGCTGCTGCTGCTGCTGGGCCATCGCTGCCAGGTAGGAAGACGAAGCTGGCGGCGGCGGTGAAGATGTTGAGGAAGAGGAGGAGGCCGATGCAGAGCCCGCAGCCGATGAGATGGAGGCCACCGAGGATGCTGACGAGGAGGCAGATGCAGACGACGAAGACGACGACGACGACAACAACGGCGACGACGATGACAGGGGAAAGGGATTGTTGTTGGGATTGTGGCTATGGCTGGGATTATTGGCTGCTGTCGTGTTAGTGGCTATGGAGGAGTGGGCATGAGTTAGACCCGCTGCCAGGTGATGTGGTGGAGTGCAGGCATGTCGCTGGCTGTGATTGTGGGATGAGGAGGATGTTGATGATGGGGATGAGCCCGCACCCAAATGGTGAGCCAGGGACTTGGAAAGAGCTGATGATGGTGTGGCAGTAGAAATAGGAGTAGGAGTGGTAGTTACTGGCAGAGGCGTTGATGCATTGGGTGTTGTGGTATTGTTGGTGTTGTTGTTGGTGGATGAGGCGACGTAGACGGCATCCTGCCGAAGGAGTCCATTTCCCACAACCGAGTTACTACTGTTAGCATTAGAGGTATGATGATTTCCATTTCTGGCGCTGCGCGGTGAAGTGAGCAGATCCTGCAGCGATCTGACGGTGACTTTGGCGGTGCTAGTGGTGGCTTTGGTACTCGTATTGGTATTGGTATTGCTTGTGGTGGTGGTGTTCGGCGACGTCAGACTGTCGGCACTTGCCTCGTTTTGACTCGCTTTCTGCTCACCATGCTCTAAAATGGAGGCGGCACTGGCTTTCGTCGTATTGGCTTGTGGCTTCCCGCCCGCCAACGCCAGAGCGAGCCCGCTCAGAGCGCTATCGTTGGGCGACGGTGTCAGATGTTGGGCCTCCTGGATGGCCCGCTGCAGCAGTCCAGCTGGTATGGCCGGACTGGATCCTGGCGAGCCCGAGCCCGGGGAGCCCTGTGACTGCGACAGGCACATGGCGGCGAAGACCTTGTTCATGTAGAACTGCGGATTATTGCCCACGGACACCTGCAGCGGCGAGGTGCTGCTGGCCGCGGAGCTGGACTTGGGATAGCTGGCGTCCTGGTAGTGGATCTTAACATGCGCCAGCACAGCATCCCGGTTTTGGTGGCTGTTGAGAGGTAAATATTATTATATTAAATATTCTTAAATACAATATCCTGTGTCATACTCACCCAAAGTTGCACTTGCGGCATCGGTAGACGGTCCTCTTCTCGTTGCCCTCCTGGTGCACCTCGGTGATGAGATCATCGCTGGGCTTGCCCTGCAGCCCGGATCCCTGGTTCTGCCGCTTCACCGGCGATATGGTCACCGAGGGCGTAATCATCGTAGACTGGTGCTCCTTCTGCTGCTGCTGCTGGTGCTGCTGCTGGGCCATCGCTGCATTCATCATGGTGGCCAGCAAGGGGATGCGTATGAGATTATCCGCCAGATGGGCATCGTCCAAGGCACTCGGCTTGCTCGGCAGCACTGGCTCCAGTGTGATGTCCTGACCCGTGACATTGCCCACCTTGGCATAGTCCTTGAGGAAGGCCAGCGAGGCCACCTGATTAGGTGTCATCTCGCCGGATTTCATCAGCTTCGGGTCGCCATCCTCCTCGGTGACCTTCATCAGGGTAATGTACTTGTTGTACTTGGTGTAGTTGCGACGACCCGTCTCATCGTTCATCAGCACCTTGGCGGTCTTGTGCGAGGGATCACGGATGGTCTTCAAGCGGATGTGCTTGGTGATGTCCCAGCGCCAGTTGGAGCGATAGGAGCACAGGGAGCACTCAAAGGGCTTCTTGTTGAGATGCCCCACGATGTGGACATGGAAGCGGGAGGCTGTGGAGGCCCAGAAGCTGCAGTGCGGACACTTGTAGACCTTCTTCAGGGACGAGTTGGCGGCCTCCTCCTCGGGCGTCATCTTTTTGGTTACCTGCAGTGCGTGAAAGAGTCAAATTTCATTTTGACGTGGCAATAGCTCGTGCTGGGGTCGAGGATGGGGGTTTAAAACAAAACTAATTCAAGGAGGTCCCTAAATCCCTATTCTTTTTAATGCTGACTGTTTTAAGGAATAAAAAACTCAAGAAATAACTAAGAAAACATTTAAAATCAAAGGATCTTTTGTATGGCTTCAGTGCTTAGTGGAGTCCGGACTTACCTCACCATAGCCGGGCGCCGTCTCCACTCCATAGTAGCTGTTCTCCTCGTTGCTGGTTCCCTGACTTCCAGCCGGGGACTTGACCAGACTCTTGCTGCTGCTTTCCTGCTGCACTGCAGCACATGCGGCGGCAGCTATCTCCTTGGCCGCCTTGTTCCAAATGCACACTCGCTGCTGCTGGACGGCGGCCTGCTGCTGCAGACTCTGCGAGTCCGTACGACGTTCGCCGCCGCTCTCTCCCGAATTCGAGTCGTACATCTCGTTGGCGCAACGGATGGCCTCGACGCACTGCGTCAGATGGTGCAGCAAGTCCGTGGAAGACTTGCAGCGGTGTCGACAGTGCTGGCAACGCGTTGAACCCGTCACGCTGAGATTCAAAGCCGAGTGGGACTGATGGTCATCGTCATCTTCATCGATCTCCAGACGATCGTCGGCATCGTCTTCATGGAGCCCGGCATCGTCATCGTCAATGATCACCACGGAGGCATGACAGGTCTTGCCATGAATGATCGACTCCGAGAGGCACTTGGCCACATGACCGCACTGGCAAACCAGATTCTCCTGGTGCGCTCCGGTCTTTAGTTTATCCATGAAGCTGGACTTCCTGGTCAGCTGGCTGCGCGAAGAGTTGTGCGAGGCCACCGTTGTTGCTGGCGATAATTGAGGGACATCGGATTTGTCCAGCATTTCCGAGATTTGTTTCTCATTGAAGAACATGGAGGCAATTTCGGTGAGGGAGCTGCGCGAGGCATTGGTCTCCTTGGACAAATTCAAAACGCTAAGGTAAGAAAAACATATATTAAGTAAAATATCCTTAAACCTCTTTTAGTTAGTACTTACTCCTTGGGTCCCTTGCTAATGGGTATGAGATTGGGCATTGGTCGCTGGGCCCGCGGCGTGGTGGTGCCCACGCTGGAGGTGTCCGAAGAGCAGCCGCCCTTCTGCGACAGATCCGTGGGCTCCTCCTCGTCGTCGTACTTGCTCCGCTTGCCATAGTGCTGGTGATGATGCAGCGCCTGCTCTTCGCCGCCGCTCATTGCCTCGTCCACATCCTCCACACCGTCCAGATCGTCATCCACATTGTTGTTATTGTACTGATCCTCCAGTTCGGCGGAATCACTTAGGAAATCGTCGCACATTTCGCTTGCTCCTACCTTGTTCTGGCGACGGGGCCAAATGGAGCCGGCATTGCCCACCGGCGGCACATGATGGTTCATCTCATGCACCGTCAGCGACTGCTTGATGTCGGCGGTAAAGTCGCAGGCGGCACACTTGAAGGCACCGGCACCGCCATGGTTCTTCATGTGCCGGTCCAGATTCCATTTGTAGGGCGTGCGGAAGTCGCAGGTGACGCACTTGATCATGGGCATCGAGTGGTACTTCACGTGCTTGCTGAACCGCGCCTTGATGTGGGTCACATAGCTGCACTTGTCGCAGCGGAAGAACTTGGTCTTGCCGTGCTCGTCCATCTCGTGGGCCCGCAGCTGGGTGCGGTACAGGGTGGTGAACTCGCAGGCGCTGCACTTGAGCAGCCGATTCTGTGGCTCTTCCCCATTCGACGGGGGCGTGGCAGAGCCGCTGGTGGGCGAGGGCGTCGGTGGTTCAGCGGGCGACTGGCGTTCATAGTCGCGCAGGACCTGCATCTGTCGCTCATACGCACTGGTGGCCACCAGCTCCAGTTCCCGCTGCTGCTGTTCGCGCTGCTGTTCCTCCTGCTGGCGCTGCTTGAAGGCCTGTATGTCCCGCTGCAGCTTCTCCTCCTGCAGCAACAGCTCCCGCTTCACCTGCTCCAGCGTGGGCACATCGGGCACCGTCACCGACAGTGACTGGCCGCCCATTACGCCCACGCTCTCCTCGAGACGTCGCTTGCGGGCCTCCCGGCTCATGCCGCGCTTGCCTCGCGCCTGGCCATGGCCACTTGGTATGCCATCCGTGCAGCCATGCACCATCTTCATGTGCCGCACCAGCTTCTGGAAGTGACGCGAGGCGTACAAGCACAGCTTGCACTTGTTGATCACGATCTTCTCCCCGTGCACGTCGCGCAGGTGCGTCAGGTGGTAGCGCGGGTTCTGGGTGAAGTAGGCGCAGTGATTGCAGCTGTAGTTACGCTTAATCTTGCACTGCGGCAGGCCCTCCTCCTTGGCGTCCAGGCTGAGCACCGCCTGCTGCTGCTGTTGTTGCTGCTGCTGCTGCTGTTGCTGCTGCACGCTGTTCACAACAGCTGCTGCGGCTGCTTGTTGCTGCTGTTGCAGCAGCTGCTGCAGCCGGAAACGCTCCACTTGTCGCTCCAGGAGCGATGAGCTTACCTGGGAGGCGGCTGTGTTGTTGGAGGCATTGTTGTTGCCGTTCCCGCTGTTGCTGCCAATGAGGCTGGCAATGTTGCTCATGCTGCCGGCAGCGGAATTGTGGTGATTTTGTCCCTGTTCGGTGTACAGTTGATTGCCGCTGACCACGCTGCGCACGATTAGCGTATCCCCGGAGCGCTGTACCATGGACGGCAGGTCCATGTCGCTGTGGCTGCTGCTAGGATCCCGGTTGGACGATGTCCTAGTTAACTGTAAGGAGAAGAAAAGGGATGTCCTGTTAGTTGTGGTTTGGAATATGTGTGTCTTGATGGTTATTTGAATGATTTAAGCAAAACCACAAGATCATTAAGGTAGCAAAACCAATTTAATTACATTTTGGTCACAATTCTGTGACAATTAAATGGAGTTTGGACTTGCATCACAGTCAAAGTTGCTCAATAATTTATTAGAGCAATTAGGGTGGGTTTTCTCTTAAAGAGATATATATGTTTGAAAGCCTTTTAGGGTTTATAGAGTATTCAAAGAGAGGGTGAGGCAGCGAGCGACGGAAAAGGAGGAAATTAAATCCCAAATGCGATACAAAGGCTGCCGTAAATGCAGATTTCAACACTTGGCCAACTCATTACACATACATTAACGCACAGGGCAAACACATGAATAGCAAGCGTTTATATATGTATGTGTCAGTGTGTGTGTCTCATAAATATTTCCACATTTTCCCCCAGATATCCTTGCCCCCCGGGTGAATACCTCACCAAACCCCTCCCCAGCGATTATCAACAAAAGTTGTTTCGGTTTTGCCAACTTCCTTTGCAGGATATTAAAATGAAATGTTTTCTCCCTTTTTTTTTGCTGTCCGCCAAAAATGCGACAAAAGTAGCGTAAAATCAACAGAAAAGTCAGCCGGGGAAATTGGGCAAGGGATAATGGAAAATCATTCGAAAGTCCTGCGAGTCCTGGGAGAGGCAAGAGCGTGGCGGCGGAACCTGAGAGCTCTTCGCTCAACAAATCTCGAAGGTAAATGTATTGTAGTTTGTGCGTAACACAAATCCATTTTAAGGCTAATTGGAGTTGGCCAAGTTGAAAAGGGAAACTGAGAGGAGGAACAGGAGAAAGCTGACTAAGGGAGCTGGAAAATTTCAAATACACAGACATACACACAGACATAAATAAAAGGCCAAGACCCAATGAAGGTCAACCTTTTTGCATGAGTGAATTTCGGGGAGCCTTCACCGCTTTTCAGCACACAACACTCCTCGCGGACCCCTGGCTAATCCTTGGGGTGTCGTTTTTATCAAATGCAGTAATTTTGCTTTTTAAGCGTTTTTTATTGCCCGCTCAGAGCACCACATGTGTGTGTGGGAGTGTGCTACGGTGTGTGTGTGTGTCTAACTCCCCCACAAAAACCGCAATTGTGTTTTGGCTTAGACAAGGCAGCAAAGGGGGGCGAAAAAACGAAGCAATTTGATGGAGCATCTCTCTGGTGTCATCATTTAAGTAACATATTTAATTATATAAAAAAAGAGAGCGAGAAAGAAGAGAGATAGCGCGGAAAATACATTAAATCACACACGCAAAGCAATGCAGAGAGAGAAATTTGTGAGCTTAAAATTTATATAAATTCATTTTAAATATATTTTATAAATTTTAAAAGAGTAAAAAAATATTTTAGCTTCTTCTCTTCTCTAAGTTGAATCCTAAATTGACTCTTTTAACCTTTTCCTACTAACAAATATATATATTTCTTAATTAAAGAATTCTTTCCCGACTCTTTCTCATATAATACCATATTTTCTCTCTGTGTAAACATACATCTCTCACACAGACTTTGGCTTAGGCCTGGGCCTGTGTACTCTTGACATTCAACACGTTTATTGTCGCAGAGCAACAAGCTCATCATCCTTCCCAGCAGCCAAGCATCCCTGCAGCCCATCATACCATCATCATCTCTACATCCCTACATCCTACATCCTCATCAGCGTCAAGGCGGAACTCATTAACAGAGGCGTCCAAGTGTGTGTGCGTATGTGAGGGGTGGTTAGGAGGCTGGATTGTATTCAGGGTTGGAAGGACACTTTATAAAGGTACACAGAGGTACGCAGGAGTCACTGCTAACGATCACTCAAAAGATAAATGTCAACTGGGGGTCGGTCAAGAGGATAACAATTGCTTCACTTGTCTAAGTAGCTTTGAGCTTAATTTTAAATGAAATATTTAATTGAAGTTTGTTGTGAAACAATATAATATTTAAAATATTTTAATTTTACTTTCCAACTTTCGTTTAAAATGATTTCCCCAGCTAAGCCGCTTCCTAAAATCCTTTAAATCCAGGATATTTCTTAAAGATAAACAGCTTATTTATGGCTGTCTGTCGTAGCTCTCTACGCAGTCACTGTTTTATGTAGCCCTCGTCCTGGTCCTGGACAGGATCACCTTATACTAATGCATTGTTGACGCCGCGCTTATTACGGAAGCAAAGGAGGCGGTGGACGAGGACGCTTCTACTGCTGCTGCTGCTTCCTGCTTATTTGCCTTTGTTTATGTTTGGTTTTTGTTATTTTTGATGTTTTCCTTGTTTTTTTTTTGCTTTCCCAGTTTTCAGTTTCCAGTTTTCAGCTGTTGGGTCTGTGTTCTCTCGTTCTTGTTGTTCTTGGCCGGGTAAATACGCACACACGTACACAACCTGCTTATGCGGCAACACGTTTCGCTTTGAAATTTTAATTTCTCACGCGACGCCAAAAAGTATGCTACGAAGGATAAGGCAAGGCAAGGATGTTCCGTGGGGTTGGCTCTTGTTTTGTTGCTGTTATTTTTCTTGTTTCCCGCCGCTACTGCAGCCTACGCGGACTTAATTAATCTCGCTGTGGGCTTAGCCCGTTGTCCTGGCAATCCTCCTAGTTATCCCTGTTATTCCCCTCCCCCTTTCGTCGCCCATTTTGACGCTCTAAGACTTCTTTTCTTCAGTTTTTAGTCTGTTTCTGCGGGGTTTTTCGGGTTTTTTTTTCTGTGATAATGAGGCGACAGTGGAAATCCTTTTTCTGGGGATTCGCTGGAAACTGTTGAGCGTTGGCCAGTTTGATTGATGGTTCTGGGTTTTCTTTTTTGAGGGGGACAACTGGTTTGGCTTGTTAACTTTTTGTCATTGCAATTAAATTTCAAGAATTTAAAATTTTTATTTACATTATATGCGGAAAATTTGGGTCTTAGAAGATAAATGGAAAGTCAAGGAATCTCTTTGAGATATTAAGTTCCTTGGAATTTCTTTTTTAAAATGATGGTTAGTAGCACGAATGTTTATGCAAACTAATTAAATACTTTTAAGAAATTACGACTTTAGGTACAACAACCTTAAGCTGTGTTAAAAACTAAAGAAAAAGGGCTACATAATTTAAAATTTTCAACAAATTAAGTGCCAACACTTCGTTCGAATTTTCGCAGCTTAATTGGCACTGCAATCGTTAAGAACCGAGTGGCGTCCTGGTAGCCAATTTCCTTGTTTGGTCATTTGGTTGCCAGCCAAGAGAGAGAGAGTGCGGAAAGGGAAGTGTGGCAAGCGGAAACGGGAAACGGTAAACCGTGTTGTTGCTACAAATTAACTGCAAACTGCAGAGAAGTAAATAAGAAACCTACCAAGAGGCAAGGGGATGGACGTCGAAAGGGTCTGAAAATGTTTATTCATCATCAATTCGTTTATTCGATGGCAACTAACGCTCTCAATGTGCACCTCATGACGGCACTGGCCATTTCATTTTAATTTCATGATCCGTTCGACAGGAAGTTATCGCCTAGTTTATGGCAGTGCGAATGGTACGAAAAATGTAATAAGAGACCTCGTAAAATGGTATTAAAGCCAACTAAATAATTAACAATGTCCTTAAGATGCCTAAACTCTTCTAAATGTTAATTATCTATTTAAAAATTGAATTTAAATGGCGTTAGCATTTAAGTTTCAAAAGGAAATCATCCCGAAATTAAGTGGAAAATAAGTTGAGACCAAAAACTTTATACTAGCTAGGCTCCTTCCCCTCTAGTCTTATTAAGGATTCTGTTGCCATAACTAAGAGCGTCGAGGCAGTCAAAACTTTTACACAACAGTCAGCCGCTTTTCATCCTTTTTTCCTCCCTCCCCCCTAAGCAGGCTTCTTAAGATAAAGACGGAAATTTGCAGCAAGCTAAGCTTTTATATTGCCTTCACATAAATCTCAACAAACGTCAAAGTTTATTTCGCATTTTTGAAATTAAATAAAGATTTGTCACGTAGAAATCCGTTTCGGTGAAAGTCATCCACACATATTGGCAAATCACTAGCAAGGACACACGCTCACAGCATAAGGGAAAACTGCCACGCTTTTCTTTACTTTTCCTAGACAAATACCAAGGTCGAAACTTTGTCTACTGTGATTTCTTTTGGTGTTTTTTTTTTTTTGTATTTTTGCTTTTAAGGAGTTTCAAGTCCTGGCCACGCCTCGCCAGCAAATTGTAATTTTTTTTTTTGTTCAGACACTTTGGCATTTAGCTCTTCGCTCGCTTTTTTCTGTTTTGGTCGCGAAAAAAAAAGTTTTTGCCGGAAGTTGGGAGCGCTTCCGCTTCCGTTTTTGATTAAAGTTGAGTGGCCGGAATTTACTCGGGCATCTAGGCGGAATATTAATATAGAAGTTGTGACTAAAAGTATGAGTTTCTTCTTCTTTTTTTTATTGCACTTTAGCTGGGTTTGGTTTCTCTTTTTTTCCATTTCGGGTTTATTATGGGGTGTGTGTGTGTGTGAACATATGTTAGCATATGTTGACAGTCACCTGCTGCGATGTCCTGTGGCCATGAATATGTGCATATATTTCCACATTATTTCCCTTAATAAGTTTCTTCTTACTTTTTATATTTGAACAAGAGGGGAAGTTGTCATCTGCTATTCTCATATTACTCATACGCCATGTTGGCTCTGCACTTAAATTGCAGCTAATTAGAAAGGAAGGAATATAAGTTACAAGAAATCTTTAAAATAATAAAAATAAAAGCTTCAATAGACTAAAAAACTGTCATAAATATTAACATTCAATATTTGGGAATAAAATAAAACTAAAGAAACAAAATAAAAATGTAAAATAAGAAAAAAAATAATAAACTCAAACATATAACCCAAAAAACCAAATGTTGAGAGCATAAACCGCAAGGAGAAATCCATGAACCCGCGCACATCCAAATTAACAGACAGCCTGAAGGAACAAAAAAAAAAAGAAAACAACAAATGGCAGGACAACGTTGCTAATGCGCCCCGTTTGCATTGTCTGCACTTACACAAATGCACTCGCACCCACACACACACACTCACTCACACACACACTCAGACACTTACTTGATTCGTCTGTCGTCGGTTTTAACAGCTGGATTTTCTTTTGTTTAACCGAAGCACCAGAAGCAGCAGCAGCGAAAAATGAAATAAACCGAAAACAAACACTCTCTCTCTGTCTCTCTTTCGCTCTTTCTCACTCTTGCTCTCTTTAAAGCCAATGTTTATTATTATTATTTCTTTTTTGTTTGAAAATTTTCATCCGCCAACACAACGAATCGCTCTTGCGGTCCAACAACAACTGAAAAAGTAACCGCCGCGGTTGGATTTCCACAGGGAAAACGAAGCTGTGAAAAGGATGCTGCTTTTACGGCTATGGCTTAGTTGGTTGCTCTTCGGCAGCAGCAAAGGACATTCAAACTGTTAAAGGATGCCATAACAGTACAAGAACAGAGAGAACATTTGGGGTCCTTTAAAGTAAGAGAAATGCGAGAAAGAGAAAGTAAAAGAGTGAAAGAGAAATGAAGCAGCCTGCTCTCTTTGGTAATGTAAGAATAATGTTAGGCAAGGATAACTTTCTGTTGTGAAGGATGTTAAGTTAAGGAGGCTCAGGAAATTATTGTTAAATAAAAATGTTAATACACTTTTAAGAGAATTTATTCCTAGAAAACTTTTACGTTTTAAATAAATAAAAATAGAAAAAAATTGCGTACAAATTCGATAAAAATATATTTAATTTTTTTTTGAGTTGAAAAATACAAGAAATAAATAGTTTTAAGATTTGTGCCACAGATAGGAAAATGTTTTTGCAATTTAAAAAGCTTTAGCTTAACATTAATTCTTTTAAATTTGTTAACTTAAATGTTACCTTTTTTTCTTCTTTAAATTTCTCGAACTTTTAAAGTCAGTAATTTAATATATTTTCATTTTATATTTCCTAGAAAATAATGTACAAAACCCATATATTTTTCAACCCAAAACTCAATCTCTGTCAACATACACACCTTATTAATAGCTTAGGTAGCATTTCAATTTAAACCATTTTAATTTGTCCCAATCCCGATGCCGCACTTAATTTGTTAACCAGCCAAAAGGACGACGACGAGAGCTCCTTGTTGGAGAAAACCGGAAACCGACCGAGGAAAAAAAAGGAAAGCCATCTGAGGAGAAAATAATGTGGAATTCAAGCGCACTTCAGCTGGGCGGCGGCAGTTGTTGGTCGAGAGCCTAAGTCGAGGCCGTAAAACGAGACGAGCTGCGATGCGGGTTTCGGTTTTTGGGATGGCTACGCTGCCTTGGTCCTTCAGCCGACGGATTTTGCCGTGTCCTTTTTCAAGGCAATCAACACAAATGCTACTTAAAAATTTATTTGTGACACGCACGAGACGCCGACACAAAGCTGGGATGGGAAGTAAAGGGAAACCAACTGAAGGCGTTGCAAAGCACAAACACTTAACACGCACACGCACACAGGACCAGACAGACACGCACACACAGGAAACAGACACAGACACATGAGGCGCCGACAAAAAAGGACAATCAACATTTTAACACTTTCGAGTCAAAGGGATACAACGAGAGGCAGAGGAAGGGGCTTTCGGTTGAGAAATGTGTTGCGGTCATGCATTTTTATATGCTGCTCCACTGGGGGAAAAGTCAAACGAAATATTTCCATAAAAAGTTAAAAAAAATTAGAAATAATTTAAGATTAAGTGCTGCAAAAAATCCTTGAAATATTTCTTTAAATATATAAAAATTCCTTGATATATCCCAATTCCTATTTAAATATATTTCTTTCTCTGCATCATAGACAAGGCCAAAAAAGAGGAGCCAGCATCGGGTTAGAAGGATATGCTGGTCCGGAAGGATGCCTTGGTCAGCATCAGACACGGACACTTGACATTTAAGCCGGCCATCGAGGCGGATCCTGCATATCCTTGTGTGTGCCCTCTAGGCTCGTGATAAATGCTGGGAACACTTTTTGTACATTCAGTTAATTTCCGAGACCGTCTGTGCAATTATGAACCCGGACATGCCGCTGATCCTGGAAGCTGCTCCAATATTGACCAGGCTCAGAGAGTGTGCGGAGGAAGCCAAATCTTTTGAGCAACTTTTCTGTAAACTTTTCTAATCAAACACTTGGCCACGGAAGCTCTGGAAAGTGTGTGCTCCCAAAATGTGTGTCCATGTCCGAAAACTCGACTTGTTTGTTTGCTGCTGCTGCAGCAGCACTTGTTTCCAGGAACTCTTGCTCCTTGTTTCCTCCCCATTTTGGCCCCACAGCTAAATGAAGCAGCTCAATTTCCCCCACAGAGAGGGAGGCAGAGAGGGAAAAGTTGCCCGAGTGCAACATGTGAAGCTTGGAGCCTTTCCATCTGCAATCCTCGGGGCACACACAGGACCTCACACACAGCAGCCTTTCCTGCATCCCTGTATCCTGCTGTGGTTGAAAAAGTGTTGCTTGGTCAGTGAATGCCGTCGATGTGGATGGGGATGGGAATGGGTCCTGGCAAGGAGGTGTAATGAAGCCGCACAAATGCAGACAGCATTGTTCAGGGGCTTTTGGCAGTAATCAAAAGAAGGGGAAAACGAAAAATAATTTGTTGCAGTTTGCTTGCTCGATCCTCGAATGAAATGGGAAAATTAAGGAAGCATTAAGCGAGTGCAAGGGAATTTCTAAACTTGTTTTCAAACCACAAATCCTTGATTAAGGATAGCGCTTTGCCTTGAATTTGTACAAAAGGCATTCAAGTCATTATATATTATTTTTTGAATAGATTTGATTTTTTTGAAAAGTTTAAAATGATTTAAAAACACAATGCATTGTTAATATAATGAAATTTGAACTTGTGCTCTTTCATTGTTTATTATTTATTCAATAAACACTGGTTTTGTGGTTTCGCTTTACCCAAAGGAGTCAAAAATAAATGTTTTTTAAATAAATACCATACATCAGAGGCTTTTAGAAAAACAACACCAACAAAATAAAGTCAATAACTTTTAATAAATTGCAAAAATCGCGACTACCTTTCGACACAACTCAATCAGCAATATTTCAATTTTATTTCATTGCCTACCTTTCAGCGATTTTGGTTTTCTACGGTTTTTCTATCGTTCTACAGGTAAGTTCGATTTGCCTTTGGAATGGAAAACCCGTGTATACGTGTGCACAAGTTTTCTTTTCAGACGTGCGGCAAGGATGCAGGATGCACGCACTCGCCTCAAAGTTGCTGCAAGTTGCAGTCAAAGCCACAGCCGCAACCGAGAGCGGCACTTCATCAAACGAACAACTTGCCTCTAGGTAGCACAGTTATATATATAAGTATGGTTATTCTAATAGAACCAATAGAATATTATAATATTCCAGAAATATTATTCAAAAATCAAATACATTTTTCAAGAGATGTTTCTCGTTCGAACCTAAACATTTCTGGTTGGAACCTTGTCATATTCTTTATAAATTTATTTTTCCAGCAAAGCTCCTAATATTTTAAACGCTGCTGTTTATGAAAGCATACACTGTATGCCACACACTAGTTGAGAACTCCTCGCTTTGGTTGCAGCTAGGAGCAGCAGCAGGAACTCGGAGCTCGCCACTTGTAGACACGTGCACAGTTATAAAAGCATATAAAATTTCCTATTTAACTTCCGGCATGTTTCAGCACACCCTCGCATACACTCACGACTGCAAGGATATATACATATATATAGAGAGAGAGTTGGGTCTGACATGGTAAGTCTAAAGAAAACATATCCGTGACAAAGTAAACCACCTCCAGGTGCAACCAACAATAATAATACTTTTAGTAGTTGATTTTTCTCCTCGCTCTCGCTTCGTCTGCTTCACTTCGCACTTTTTCTCCCGGGGCTTTTCTACGGACTTTTCCTTTTTCTTTTCTATTTTTTGTCCTTTTTTACCCTCCTGGTTTTTATAGACTTGCAACCGAGTTTTCCAGTTTCGCCTTTGACAAGATGGCAGAGGCACTAAGCGTTGGACAAGAAATTGAATTCGGCTGCAGGTGGCAGGCAGGCAGTCAGGCAGGCAGGACTGGCAGGATGTGTGACAGGATTTTGAGCAGAGTTTTCTTTTTTTTTGCGGCACCTTGACAGCCGCAGGATTTAGCGGTCCCCAGTCGAGGCTTTAATATTTAATAAGCCGACTACGTTCTAGGCGAGTTCAGAGCTCGGAGCTCCGGTGCGAAAGAGCCGAGCTAAGCTAAAATACGCCATTGGCTCTAAAATGGCAGCAGCCGAGGAAAAAAGCTGAGCCAGGACCAGAAGCAGCAGCAGCAGGAGTCGCCTTCAATTATGCAAAAGAGGCGTGGCAAAAGGCAACTTGGCCCAGACGGTGACATGGCCAATGAATTGCGGCAAAAACAAGACCAAGGCCGGTTGAAAATTATGCAGTGGCGTGGCAGATTGGAAAAGGTTTTCTTTTCTCTCTGGAATAAACTAGTGGAAAAAAGTTGGTCTATTTACTTAGGATAATCCTGAGTAGCCTAAAATTCTAGAATAAGCAATAATCCTAGGTAATAATTGAAGAGTTTTTGCTTGAATATTTAGGTAAGTTAAGAGGTGTATTTGAGTTAGATTTATTTAAGAATTTGAGGAGAATCTTAGTCTTAATTATAAAGGAATATTAGGAATTCTAAAATGTAAAATTATTATTAAAATAAATCATACTTTCTCCTGAAAAACCATAAGCTTTTCATTTCCTTTAACTAAACTTTCATGTACTTCATGATTTCATTAACTCCTTATGAGTGTAGACACTACTCTTTGACTTTAATCATCAACATGGTCGTCTTCCTATTTAACACATCCCTTCTAATTATTCACTTCGTCACATATTATCACGTAATGCCTGCCAAGTTTTCATGTTTGTTGCCCCTTAGAGTTCATGGCGGCGCATATTTTAATATACAAAACACACACTCACATATACGGCATCAAGGACTCGACTCTTGGGCTGTTTCTTTGGCTTCAGTTCTTTGGTCTTTAAGTCTTTTAGTCTGGTCTTCAGTCTTTTGTCTGGGATTTTGTTAGGCACGTCCCATGCCCATGTCGCCCACGCTTTATTCGCACGTTTTTGGTGTTCTCGGAGGGGCAAGTTTATTGTTTGTTGTCAGCACATTAATCATAATTTAACGATTAGCGCAAGTTTTGTTTATTAAATATTCTTCGAGCCAGTCGCGTCTCGAGTGTTGGTGAAATTTATGGAGCGACGGCGACGATGCCACGCGTCGATAGGCCACAAAACTTTCATAAATTGCAATTATTTAAAAAAATACAAAAACGAAGAGAGAGAGAAACAATTTATGCAACGGTTTTCGCCTGACTAAATTTATGGCTCGCATTTTAATTATGTGGGGCAGGAGGGGCGGCAAAATTATTACACTTTACAGGGAATGGGGAAAATTTCCGAATTCCGAAATTTATTAATAAAAACAAAAAATGTCTGGCTAAAATGCCGCAAAATGTGGCACAGTTTACATATTGCTCCACTTCCCCGCTTAAATTGCCGCTGTCACGTCCTTGTCAGAGCGAAAGGGGAAGCCCAATTCCTATTTGCTTCACCCCTTTAGCTGAGTTCATGTTCCTCCAGCTGGGTTTTATTTTTTATTTTTGCTTTGCTCTTTGATCAAGTTCTTTTTTCTTTCTTGTTTTGTTTTTTTTGGGGTCGCTTGGGGTTCTCTGAAAATGTCACAGTCAGTTTTGTTGGAAATTTCAATATAAAACAGTCTAAATTTTAGGCAAATGGTTAGCTGCTTTGTTAAAATAAGTTGTTTTTAAAGTTATACTTAGAAAAAATATATAGCTTGGTAATTTTATAAACAAAACAAGCGATGAGCAAACATTTAAAGCTCTTTTTCCGAAAAGAGAGGAGTATTTTAGCTCACTTTTTTTTGCAAGACAAAAACAAATGCAAATTTCAATGGCTTTGTTTTGTTGAGTATTTTGCATTTGACATTGGTTTCAGTTTGTTCCAGGCGGAGAGTTTGCCGAAACAGGGGGTTGAGGAGACAACACCTCCACTATCTAAAGCTATCTGCCCCGCTAAGGTCAGCCACTTGGGCCTGTACGAAACTAATTGATAATCAAACAATTGTCCACACACACTCACACTCAGACATACACTTGCTTGTTTATCTGCCTGCAATCGCTAATTAGTTGCATTGTCCGAGGCGAGGTCAACGCTGCGTATGCGCAATGTGCAAATATGGCCAAACACATGAATCGCGAATGCAAGGCAGGGGGACAAGTGATATACAGACTAGGGATGAGTATTAATATCAAGAAAGTTAAGACGGTATATGTTATCGATAAATTTAGGAATTAAATATATTGTTATCGAGTTATTCATTTTCGATAGAATAATACTTCTTCAAAAAATCTATCCATGTTTACACCATCACTATCCCAACATTGATATATCGCTTTCATGCTTTCAAGCACACGAATCGCGAAAGCAAGGCATTGGGGCAAGTGAAATATAGACTAGGGATGTACATAAATATCATGAAGATATCAAGATCAAGGGAACGATAAAAATATCGATAAATTCAGCTTTTAAATATATTGCTATCGAGCTTTTATTTTTCGATTTAATAATATTTCTTAAAACAATCTTTCATCTCAATCCCAATGATATATCGCTTTCATTCCACCTCTAGTTCACACCATTCGATATTCGTATTCATTACGCATGCAAGTTCAAGTTTATTACGCATACGCCCCGTTTCCACAGCGGTTTAAAGAGAGAGAGAGTCGCATATAATCGCGAAGAGAGAACAATTCTAATTTATTGATGCTAGTCAATGCCATGGCATGCCTATAAATGTAACTCAAACAATTTTCAGTATCTGTGTCTGTCTGGCCGTGACAACGATTGTTGTTGTGTGTTGCTGCGGTGTTCTGGCTGCGTTTTAGCAATTTGCAATTGGTTCAAGATCAGCAGCAGCAAAAACAAAAAAAAAGAGAAAAACAAAAAACATTTTGGCTTTGCAGCAGCAGCATTGCGTGGCTGGGCGGCGGGATGTTGATGGGGGTTTAGGGGGAGGAGGTAGAGCTCGAGCCAAAGTCTGGCCTTGTGACAATTGATTTTCGCAGCCACAAAGAGCGACAATAACAACAGACCGAACCCCAACCCCAACCCCAAGAGTGAACCACTTTGGCATCCACTTTTGTGGTTAAAGCCTGACTCATAATTTATTCTTAGCCGCAGAGGCCTGAATCGCTTTGGAAAATAACAATAATAATGCAAATGATACTTGAATGAAAATGCATATTACGGCTAGCACGCAAGGCCTTAAATGCTCTTTCTATGCCATTTGGATGTGATGATAGCATTAAAGGATTTAATTGTAGATAAATGCATTTAAATATTTGCTGGGAATTTAAAGGAAGTGAAGAAAATGTAGAGGGAAAACTTTATTATGAGCATTTAGGCAAAAGCATGTATAAATAATGCCTAAAGATTTACTCAAACAATTATCTTAGGAGATTTTAAGTCATAAATGTTTTGTCTCTTTAAAATAAACTCCAAAATCTCATAAGGTAAGCTTCTCAAGAAACCACCAATTATCATGAAAACAACTTTCTGGAATTCCCTGTTTCCCCAAAACATAATTAATCCCCTTTCCGAAAGGGTAACGCAAAATCATTGCAAGGTCCCCGGGTTTTATCAGTGGCAACTTCTTGAGTCATTTGAGTCGCAGCTTGGCATTGCGGTTGCCGGCGGAGCAGCAGCAGCAGCAGCAACATCTAAATCCACAGCAACAGCAGCAGCAACAGCGGCGGCGGCAACTGATGATGAGTGCACAATCGAGGCTGCCAAGTTGCTCAATGCTATCTCGCTCGCGTCTCCTTGCTCGCGTGCTGCTATCTCTGTTCGGCGCGGTTTTCAGGGTCTCCGGTCTCTGGTGCATCTAAATAAACAGCGTCTACACTCTATATAGTATATATAGTATAGATAAATTCTGTTTCAGTAGTGTGTTATGGTCTGGCACTCGATGACTTTGAGAGCTGTTGTGCCGAATGCAGCTCGTTGACAATGGAACCAAAGAACCTATATAGATTATGGGAACAATATCTGAAAATTACTCCGATCTAAGCGGGCAGACACTTGAGGATAGTTTGCTAGCTGCTTGCACTTCAAGTGCAAAAGTTGGACTTGCCAAGGCCTCCCTCTCAGATATATGTATATAAACCTATCTGTATGCACGATGAGGCGGCTCTGGCTGCGGGCCACGTGCATCAATTTTCATTTACTTATGAAAATTAATAGCATTTTCGCTTAACTTGCGCTCGAGTTTTCCCGCCTGGCAGCAGCAGCAGCAGGAAAAGGGGTGGCGGAAAAGGCGAAGGCTTCTGTGCGTGGCCAGCCATTAATCAGAGGGAGAATGTTGCCACAAACAAAATTAAATTGCTGCCTGCAGCTGATGGAAAGCGTTGCTTGCCTCCTTTAATTCCCCTGCATTTTCCTTATTATATTACCACATTTTTTTTGCTTTTGCCTTACTTGACTTGACAATTTCATTAAAATTTTATTAATTATGTTGTGTTTCCCCAATTAATATAATTTTGTTTCATATCGAATTGCATTCGTAAATATGCAATTTGATTGGGTTTTTCGCATATGGCAAAGGGAGAGGCATGAAAAAATTTGAGAGAATTTCATTTCCATGTGGCACGTCGTCCAGCGAGATGAGCTGAATTTCAGTTAAGGCAATTAACGTATTGCCTATGAATATATAATGGAAAATACGCTGAGTGTGGCAATTATATAAAAAAAAACAGAGATTTATGCAGCTATCAGAGATTTAAAGGGGGGATTTTTAATAGTCAAGAACAATATCGTTTTAAAATATTCGTAGTCGGATAATTGTTCTTTAAGTGGGCTTAAATTGTTATTTTTCCCGCTAAATGTTTTCATTAAATTTTAATTGAGGTAATAAGAAGAATACGGAAAAAACTAACAGGCTAAAAATTAAGAAAAAGTATACTTATCTATAAGGAATATTTACTAAATTATTCTGTTGGTAATATTTGTATTAAAATAAGTGCTAGGTTATAGTTGTGGGAGTTTCTTAACCACAGATTCATTTTAATAGTTATCTCTAAATTATTTCTTACCCTAAAAATAATATATTTTTTATCACTTAAATCTCAAGATAACTCTTCCCACTGACTTCTTCTTGAAGCTCCTATCCGGCTTTAATACTGGATCGAACCCAACTGAATTGCAACTTGACCATCATCAAACATGTTGCAGACCGGTGCATTTTTTACAGCTGCTCTCCTCATGATCACCATCAGTCTCTCTCTATCTCTATCTCTCTTTGTTGCTATCTCTATTCATCTCACTCTATCCATCTCTGTCTCTGTCCAATGTCAATCAAACACATGTGTGCGCGAACTTGACTTTCAATGCAAAGCGCACAAGGCGAAAGCTGCTCTGCTCTGCTGGCGCCGACTGTGATCGCCGATCCGCTGCATCGGTGCAACCTTGACCTGGTTCTTGAAACTGCAATGGCAACAGCAACATCCACAGCAGCAGCAGCAGCAACAAAAACTACAACAACAACTTGTGCAACATTGAGAGAGGCTGACAAACAGGTTTCGCTTTGGCTTCAAGCCGGCAAAACGCAATGTGACGACTGCAGCGGCTTTGGTTTTGGCTTTGGTTTTGGTTTTTCGATTTTCGGGACCGCGCGCATGCGCAAAATTCGCAATGCACGCCAGCACGCATTTAATAACTATGTAATTTATATGTGCACAGAGAGAAAAGGGGTTAAGTTGGGAGGGATTTAAAAAAAAATTAAATTCTCTTTTATCTGAAGACGATTTAAAAATTGTCTTTAGGGCTTAAAGAATTCTAAAGTAGGTATCCTTAGAATTAAGGTGCTTTTTGCGGTATTTATATCTTAAAAATAAAAAACTTTACATAAAATAGAGGTTGTGATTTTTAAAAGTAAAAAAAAGCATCAAAAGAGAGTACCCAAAATACTCCAAACTAAACGATAATATTTATATAATGTACTAAATGTGTTGTCTTATTTTAAAGATATAAGATAAAAGATATATAAAATATATTATATTTCCTCCCAATTTTTAATTAAAGTCCCAAAGATTCTCCGAGTGTCACATTGTGCAGTTGAAAAGTTGCCTTTTTTCGTTTATTATTGATGTCTTTATGTGGCAATTGGCGATGGTCAACTGGAAATTGGAATTGGAATCGAAGCAGCGACTTTTGTGCCCACAATGTCCACCACGACGGCGAGCCAAGTATATATCTCAAGTCTGATGTCTGCTGACTGAAGCCTGACGTCAGCCGGTTGTCGTCGTCGTTATTATTGCAGTTGTTGTAAGGAGAAGGTCGAGGTTAATTAAGTTGTCTTCACCAGGGGCAACCTTGTTTGTCGCAGTAGTCTTGACATTTCGGCTTGAGAGCGTCGGCGACAACCCCTTCCAATTTCCACAACGCCCCCCGCTTGTGCCACCGTTTTGTGCGTAATTTATTATTAATTTAAGCATCTCCTCGAGCTATCTCCTGGCTCCTTTTTGCCGCTTAATTGCCTTTGCAATTTGATTAAAATTAAACTGCATTTGCGGTCCAATGATTGTGCGGTGCATTGTGGCATGACATTTGCTTAAAGCGGAATTATTTTCCCTCTCCTCGATTTCTCATTTCTCTCACTGCTCTGCGCTCTGTCACGTCTCTGGCAGCATATTTTCTTATTAAATTGCTGCCCGACAAACGTGAGCGAGCTAGATGTCCTTCGTCCTGGCGGAAATACACACCTTCTCTTCCGCCAAGTGACAACCGTGCAAATTTAGTTGCAAATTGGCAAAGTGAGTGCAGTTGAGAGGCGGCAAGTTGTTGAAAAAGGTTACGTATGCCGAGGAAAAATCAATGAAATCAAAAGGAATTTTAATTTAAAAATTAAATGCAGGTTAAATGTGAATGCTTAAGGTATTTTAAGTACATTGAAGTCAGTTTGAAAGCTGCTACTTTTCCCTAAAACATATTTATAACTACTATCTCCCAATGGAATATAGAGAATTTCTTCTTTAAATAGAAAATATCTCCCAAAATCCCCTTGAATTCAGTAAGCTCTAAAAATAAAAATATAGAAAAATGTGCACCATTGGAGAGCAACATGAGAGAAGCAATTGAAGTCTAAAGACTGTCACACTTGACTTCCGGAAAATAAAATATAAAAATGGCAATTCACAGCGGAAATATGTCAGCTGCAATTGGAGCAGATGTTTCCGAGAGATGAAAATCCTGAAAGCGGATTGCCAAGAAAAACATGGAAGAGTATAGGAAAAGTTGCCTTCTATTATATTTTAAAGTTAATATTTATTTTTACTAACAAAATATCAATGTTGGCCATGTTTTCGCTCTTAAATAGTTACTATTCTTTTACTTTAAAACAACTCAAAATAAGTATGAAGTCAGACTGGGGCCTTATCCCTCAGCTTACTTGACTATTCCCATAATTATTTACCCAAAGCAACCGCCAAAAAAGGAGAAAAGACTAATATAAAACCCCCGAAAATAAGCAACAAGTGAGCATCCTTTCCATTTCAACCCAAAAAAAAAGAAGAAACCCAAACCAAAATAGGGAAAGGGAAAACCCCGAAAAAAAGCAAATAAACTTTTCCTGCTATTTGCTTAATTAAATGCACAGCCAATGGGGGCGTGGCAGTCGGCCATCAGATAGTAAGCAAAGCTCAAAATAATCAACGAAAAACGTCAGGGAAAAAAGTAACGAGAACGGATAGGTAAAAGTGTATTTGATTACAAAGCATTAATAAGGAAGAGCAGAAGCCGCTGAAAGATAAAATAAAAAAAAACGAGCGTTAAGGATAAAACAGAGGAAAGCCACGCCAAAGAAGAGTCCTTTTCCAAACAGAAGCCGCAGCGGAAGCAGCCGCAAAAGCGAAAGGTGCAAAAGGCGGCGGCAGTAGACAAAGTGGCAGGAATCAAGAAATAATAAGGCAAAAAAAAAGTAGAAACAAAAAAAAAGGAATATATTAAAGTAATTGTGCAGGTGAAAAAATGTGAGAAGGTTTGTAGAATTTTTTACTAATAAAAAAAATAATTTATTGACTTGATTCAAGGGAAATATATGAAATAAAATATATACAAGATTTAAAAGAAAACTCGCTAATAACTTCATAACTTATGTAACTCCTTAGACTCTGACTTATCCTAATATAATAAGGCTATACTTTATTATTGATTTTCGTAGTATTTCCATTATTTTTTCCTTCATAATTTAAGTTCAATCACAAGGATTTCTCCTTATATTTTAACCCCATTCGAATTACAAGTGTAGAAAGGACCCAAGAACAGCAATAAATGTAAGAAGAGAGCAACAGCATCTGCAGGTAAATCATTAGGGCTCCGACTGCGGGTCGGACTAAGCTGTAATTAATGAGCGAGTGGAACATCGTTGAGCCAGGCGCCGAGCAAATTAACTTGAACTGCCTGCGTCGCGGTGACTCTGGGGCAACTCTGGGGTGGTGACTCTGGGGGCGAGGGGTCAGGATGTGGGTCGAGGGTTGGGGCTTCAGGTGCAATTAAAGCAACGCCGCATTTTGTCTTGTAATCATCTAACTTTGCTTCTCCACCTTTATTTTCTTTTTTTTTTATTGCTGACTGAAGCGGAGAAAGAAAAGCGAAAACCGCAGGAAAAGTGAATACGAAATGGGAGGAAAAATATCTCTAGAATAACTTGGGGAAGAATGGTAGAAAATCCACTTGCGAAAACTTGTTAAGTTTCAAGGTATTCCTTAGAGGAGAATTTGTTGTTGATGTAGGTTTTGATTGGCTGAGTTATGCCAATTATTTCTCAGGGAGTTTAAATGGATTATAATTTGGATTTAAGAGGGAAAACTAGCTTTATAGGATATTTAATACTTAAACTCAAACTAAAGCCGAAAGCTATTTTTCTGCTGAAAGGTTAATAATAAAATCCTAGAAGCTTCCAGCTTAGATATTAGCCTCGGGTTTGGATCTCATTATCTTGTCTTTTCCCAGTTTAATTAAATGCACACACGACTAGTCCTTGGGGGTATCTAATTCGATTCTTGGAAATCGTTTATTATACCGCTTCGATGAGTCGCAATTAATCTGGCGAGTGAATCGATTCGGAAGAAGCTCATCTCGAGCTCTAATCTTACTTTTGATTTTCGCTACTTTCCCCTTGACCTTCGGCTGCCATAAAATCCCCTTTCTTTCGAGTCTTTTGTTTGGCGAAAAACCTCAAACTCAAACTTTTCGCGCCCCCGTGCCTTCTGGTTAATTATTAAGTAGGATACACAAATTTATGGTGAAGGTAACACAGTGCTTCAGGCCATGCCCACCCTTATTTCGAGTGTTTGTTGTGTGCGTTGAGGTGTAAACGTGCGGATTAAGTGTCTCAGTGTCTGCTCTCGGCCTAGAAGATGTATATCAATGGGGATTTTGTGGGTGAAAAGAGGAGGAGGAGGAGGTGTCCTCCATCAACCTCATGAAATTTCCGCTTCGTCCTTAACTTTGCTAATTTCTGTTGCTGTTGTTTCTCCTTCTGTTCTGCCTTCTGCCGCAAGGTGAGCATTGAAAAATTGATGAGATTTTGTTTGCTCTGGTTTGCTTTTGGGCTGAAGTTAAAGTTTGTCGACACTTGAACTTTTGCAACCATCCATCCTTCGGCTGCTGCTAAGGATTTTCCGAAAAGGAATTTCCGCACAAAAGGCCAAGGAGTAAAAGGGATGGCAAAAAAAGAGTTTTCTTTTTAGATAGTTCAATTGGCGGAGAAAAAGTCAAACAGAGAAAAGGCAGCTGGAGTAAAAAACTTTGCAGCCCGAAAGGATAAGCTGAAGGAGAAAAAAAAACTGTCATAAGAAATGTGCCCAGGGCTATGCAGCTTATGTACGTTTGTGGGCAAGATAATAGTTCCAAGAATTTAGGAATATTATTTTAATTCAAAATGGGGTTTAAAAAAATGCTTACTCAGAAAAAGATTGGAGTAAACAATCTTTATATTTTGTTTATCATATTTGTGACTATATATTCCACCTCTCCTGTCTATATTCCCTTTCATTCATATTCATGCCGGGTTCCCTGGGATAAGAAATAAAGAAAAAAAAAAACGCCGGACATGAATTTATAACGAGTCTGCCTAAGCCATATTGATTGAGGCAGGGAAATACGGCGACAGACAATGCGAGTAAAGGGAATAACGAACGGGGAAATGGAAGTGGCAGTGGCAGTGGCAGGCGGAAGACTGAGCACTTGGAAATCTCCAGCATTTCGTACATTCTTTTTTTCCAGCATTCTCTTTCCCGGGCGCTGCAAAGTATGCAAGGAAATCGAAATAAGGGAAAAGAGTCGCATGCAGGAAATCAAACTTCACTTTTGATTGAGTTTCACTCGGTTTCCATTGCATTTCATTTCGTTTTGCAAGTCGCTTTATGGCCATAAGCCGATTTGTGGTCCCCTCTGAGGGTTTTGTTTTGTCCTGTATTTTTTTTGAGCCTGGTTCCTGCCGCTTTTTGTGCTTTTTAATTGAATATCTTAACGAAGGCGTTCGACTAACTGGAATTGAATTTACTAAGTTAACGAAAAAAGGGTTAAACAGGACCCTATATCTCATTCGAGGGACATATAACTCACAGACACACGCACACAAATGAATATCAATGAACTGTCATAAAAGCAGCATCCTGTGAGAGCGTGAGAGCGACTGCCAATGACAAGAGTGACACGTAGGCAAACATTTAAGCACCCAACAACAACAGATGCCGGCAAACAAGCACATGCACACACTCAAACATAAACACACTCAAACACACACACAGGCAACCACACAGACACACAAATTTCACACTTGATGCGAGTTCATAAGCGTATGTAAGGATATAGCAATTAAGAGGGGGTTTTTAAGGGGGGTTTTCAGGAGAAAAAGTTTAAAGGAAAATTTAATAAATTAACTGAGACAGTAAATAGACTTCAAAGATTAAGCAGTAATGAATGAATGGATCAATGATGAATTTATGATGAATAATGAATGAATGAATGATGAATTTATAATAAATAATGAATTGTTTTATAAATACCAACTGTAAAATTGAGTTAATCTCCTAGTTAAACCTTAAAATAATCTTCATTAAATTCTTTTTAATATTTTCCTTGCCTTTCTATAACTTTCTTCTTTTTTGTCTCTCAACTCTTGCTGTCAAAGAAGCTTCATTTAACAAAACACATATTACAAATAGCTTTCACTATCTAAGCCCCAAAAGAATCAACCAACCGTAGTGTTACCTTCGACCCGTAAAACTTTCACAGCTTTTTGTGGCCCCCCGAAAAAAGGTCACTGGTATCTTTTCCCCAGTGAGACCTTTTGACCCCTGTTTGGCTACGCCTTTCTTTGGGGCCTTCCATGACTGGCACGCTCTTGGTCGGTCGGGTCACTCTGGCCCTGCCAATGACATGTGATTTCAACTAATGACAGCTTTTTGGGGCGTTTGTCATCGCAGCAGCAGAAGCAGCAACAAACCCTAACCAGATTCCGGACCCATAACAGACCGAGAGACAGTTGGAAAATAACAAGCTTAAAATTTAATGAAATTTCGCATGTGCCCCGGAATGCTGAATTTCTTTTTGCAACCCAAAATAATCTCATATGTGGGAGTGAGTGTGTGTGTCTGTAACACATGGCGTATGATTAACGGGGGATCCTAGAACGTTGAGCCTGTCAATTAGGTTAACTCTTGTCAAATATTCAAAACAAAAACTTTGAAAACTGCCACAAACACACACACGCAACGCACGCGTATATAGTATTTGCTTTCAAAAGAAGGGAAAAATGCTAGCATCAACATTTGAATGAAATTTCCCTTACGTCTCCTTTTGCCCAGAATGTTCATTTGGTATTTGCTCAGCGCCTCCTCTCACATCCTTGTGGTGTCAATATGTATTTTTGATTAGCTTCAACTTCAGTTGCCCTTTGACTGCCACCATGGGAACCCAAATAAAATGTTCGGAATTTGCATATGCATTCAATTTTTAATGAGCTTTTAAGTTGAGCGTAACGCGTGTATACTATATGTATATTTGGAGCAGACAAAGTTCCACTTACCGATATGTAAAGTGAAGAGTTCCACGTTGGCTTTGAACATGTCAACTGCAAAAAAAGGAAAAATGGGAGTATGATATTATATAAGGGATTTTAATGGAATTTTTTATATTAATATATATCAAAAATTATCAATTTACTTTAATAGAAAGTGTAATGTATGAAGAGACTCTATAGTTCCTCCATATTCTCTCTATCTTTTCAAACTCAACTCAATTTTTTGCCGAGTCAGTTCAAAGGCTTAAATATAGAAACGCTGCTAACACTTAGTGCCAATGGCCCAGATATCGTTTGCCCATCGATGCATTAAGTGATGCACTTCTCACATCATCTATACACACACAGACCCACATTGATGACACACAACCACTGAACCCTTCACATTTTCCCACACACACTCTTATTGGGAGCTTTCATCGTTGACAAGCGCTCCTCTTTTGACCCTAAACGCAGGCGCAATTGATCGCTTGACTGATTGATTGATTGACTGATGGATGGCTGGGCGAAATGGTTGATTGGATGCATCAATTCGAATGGGTATTGAGTTATCAAGTGGGTCGTGCATTTAACACACAATTGTCACATCATTATGATGACCAGCAGAATTGGCTTTCTTGGTCTAAAGGATTTAAAGGATTTCTAATAAGGTAGAAAAAGAAAAGGAACGAGCTTTGTTTATTATTATAACTTATATTTAATTACTTATATTTTAAATATATTAAAGCCAATTGTTATGTATTTTTCGTTGGCAGCAAGTCAAGGCAACAAATGCGGCCTCAAATGTAATTTTTTGTTTTTGGCTCCTGCGCACCAAAATTGGTATCCTCCATCTCCATCTCCTTTGGCCATCTCATCTCATTCCATTCGCATCCTCTCCTCCACTAATGTTAATGGCTTGTCTTGGCATATACAATTGGCGGCGTCTGCTGTTGTTTTGCTGGTTTCCCGCCCACAGTGTTGGCCTAATTAGCAGCTCAAAGAGAATGGCCATTTTCCACAGTCACAGTCACACTTGCACACACACACTCCACCCTCTATATTCACACCCACCTAGCACAGACACACAAACACATTCGCATTAAGGATAAGCCAAAATGTTGGCTTGCATTTATCACGCATACGCCGCGTTGGCAAAAAAAAAAAAACCACACAAAGTGCGGCAAAGATCCAGCGCAAGTGGCTATGGCGGCTAAATGGCACCACAACAAAGCGACTAAAAATGTAATTTTGGCATTAGTCCGGAGCTTGGCAAACATAAAATTACCTTGATTAGAAACTCAAACGTGGCTCTTGCCAAATAAACGTGGAGAGAGAGAGATGGTGAGATGGAGGAGATGTGCCTTGGGGATCTGGCTATTGCCACGTGGCCATATACATATATCAGCTCGAACCTAAGCCTAAAACGACTTTGGCCTCTGCCTCTTCTCCCGCCTGTCTTTTGGCCAACCCCAAACTCATATATCAAGGTGCACCTGTGTGCCAAAGAGGCGGTGGGAATAAAACGGGGTCCCAAATGAAGCTGCGTTGGGTGTTCGGCCGCCATCTGAGGAATGGCTGAGGTTTGGCCTGCTTTGGTCTTGGGTTTCCAAGTGGAAATGGTAGCCTGGGGGTTGGTTTCTGCGGGGGGGTTGGGTTGGGTGTGTGTTGGGTGTGTGTGTTGTGGTGTGGTGTGAATACACACATTCAAGCATCGCCCGTTACCTTGAGGCAAGCCAAGCCGCAATAAAAACCAAGCGTCACACATAAAAAGAAAAGCAAGGAACCAAAAGGTATTCTAAATGGAGATGATGCTGCAAGAGTCGACATTAGAAAGATACACTATAATTATTTTATGGAACGAAGAATTTAAGAAAAGAAAAGATTAAATGAGATCCCTTAAAATAAGTAAACTAAAAAGCTAAAAAACATATTGAAATGTACGTTTAATATTTAGTAATTGTTCTAATATTAAAATATATTATCAAAATAAATAAACAACAAATCTAAACAACTTATTAAAATACACGTTTAATATTTAGTAATTATTTTTAGATAAGCTAAATATTGAACCATTTGTATAGGTCTTCTTTCAGTTTCATGAATTTTATTATTATATTATTATTACTCCAAAATCAAACAATTTTATAGGACTTTTAACTTTATGAATTTTGTTAAAATTACAATTTTATTTATTTAATTAATTTTTCATTTTAAATCTAAATCTGTTTGTGGTTTCTTTAGATTTTAAACAAATTATTTACTCCAAATTATATTCATATTTTCCAAATATCTTTTCCTATTCTATATGCATCCTTAGATCCCTATATAGGTAAAAATTTGTGCAAACTGCCAAGGTACATCTCCTTTTCCATCTCTACCTTTTCGTATCAATTACATGCCATCTGTGTGTGTGCGCGTTAACGTTTAGTTTTTATGTTTAGCCATAACAAACAGGAGAAAAAGGGGGCGGAGTGAAAGGTGGGTGGAGTGAAAGGTAGTAGGCAGTGGGCGGTGGGCGGTGGGCGGTGACTAGTGGGCGTTGTGAGGAAAATTCCCGCAGACACAAGGCTAATCAACGAAATTGCTGCAGCCTTTTAGGGGCCGAGGCAGACAGAAAGACCCACCAAGTGGGCAACATATGGCTGATGGCATAACCTGAGCCCAGTCTGCTTCGACACTTCATGTTTTGATTAGAGGGCGTGGCATGATTGATGAACCATTGAATGACCCCTAGAGTGCCGCAGTGAACTCCCCTTCCTCCCCTGCTGGAAACGCTGTCCACGACTTGGCTGTATGCCGGCAAACTTTGAATGAAATGAGTGTTAAAAACTTTATGCCACCCCGTAATCCCGCTTTTCGTTTAGGTTCTCGCAGCAGGGCCAGTAGCAACATTGAAAAAATTTGCAATGCAGCATGAAAAGTGGCACAAAAGCCCCGACGGCAAACTTTTATTTCTTGCTTTTTTTTTTTAGCCAGAAGCAGAAGCAGGAGCAACAGCAGCTAAAAATTAAAATGAAGCTAAGCAGCAGAAGCTGCTCCCTGCAGTTTACATAGCCAGGATTCTATCGCCGTTCAGGGAATGGCATTAACAAACTTTCAGGTCAGTTAAAAGGCAAAGTTGCCGACATTCAAGGTGAGTCAATCAACAAAAGGATTTAAGCAAGTGCCAGCTGCTGCCGTTCTAGCTGAAAAGGAAAGGTTTATTTACTGTCCACTTGAGAGGATAAATTAGAGGGATAAAGCAAGATAAATACTAAAGATTTGAGAGGTATTTTAGGATGAAATATTTAAGGTTTAAAAAAAGGAAAATGCTTTAAAGTGTCTTTAAGGTAATATTCAAAATAAACTAAGAGTTAACTCTAAGGAAGTCAGACCTATATTGCTTTACAAATAACTTTATTTCCTAAGTCTCCTTTTTATAACATCCTCCTTTATTATTTTCCTTTCTTCTTTCTCAAGAAACCTCTAATCAGGCCACGCCCAATCGCCCTAAATGAGTCACTCAAGGAGGCTTTGCTTGTACTTGCAGATCAAACATATGCTTTCCCCGCTGAAGGACACTTTCAATACGAACGGGAAGAAAAAGAAAAAAACCCTCGACAGCGGCAATCAACATTGCCATGAGCGTGGCAAACAAAGCACTTGAGGAGCTCGAAATTCGCTTGGCTTTGTCATTAGGCGGCAAGTCGAAAGGACATACTTGAGTGAGTATAGACGTACTCACTGAATAGATGTGAAACCATATTCAAAACACGCAACACTTGTCAGCAGCAGGCGTCGGCAATCATTCAACATGAGCACACAGACACAGACACACAGACACAGTTGCAAAGAAACAATGAACTGCACAGAGAGAAAATTAAGGTATTTGATTGAGTGAGATTTTTCTTGGAAGGATAGGACTAGACAGAGAGAATCGAAGCTATAAGTTTGAGTGGTAAATATTTTGTATTGGATTTTATCACCGATTTTGTTGAAACTTTTGTAACAAAAGCTTTTTTTATTGTTTTATTTTTTGTATTCTTATTTCTAGTTTTTATTTTTTCTCTGTTTTCTTTGAGCTTGGCGGTAGGAAATACTTTTGGTCCTTGGCTTTGAGCTGAGTTTTTCCTCCCTTTGGCTGGGTCCTGTCATCATTAAAGCAGCTTCATCGCCGCCGTTGTTGCTATTCCTTCTGTTGTTGTTGTTCCTGTTGCTGTTATGACCTTTAGTTGCCGCTCGAAGGCATTTGGCACACACGATTTTAGTCCTGCGAGCAGTTAACGGCGGTCCTTTAACACTCATTCCCCACCGTGTGCATGTTCACGCCTTAACACCTGCAACGACTTTGTTGACAGGCGACGGGATTGAATCGAAGGAGGCAGGAGCAGGAGCTCTGATTGTTATTTACGACATTTATATGATATAACTGAGTGATTTTGTCGGTTATGAAGGATCTACTTGAGTGTTATAAACGATTTTTGTTTGAGTTTCCTTTTGGAGTCTGTTTTACTTTGAGTAAATTTAGATTGATTTGCTTATATATTTCTTAAACATTCCATTAAACACTTTGTGTCCTTAATCTGTGCTTCCCTGATTTCCTATTTCCCGAGTCCTGGCTTTGCCTTCTTGTGGGCGCAAGTGGAGTACCAAAGGCAAACAATTGTTTTGAGGTCGCTCCTCAATTGCCAGGACTAAAGCCCCCGGAGAGTTTGTTTGCATTGGTGTCGCATCCTTGTCCGGATTTGTGTCCTGTGTGCGCTGCTTATTTGTGTGGCTTGCACTTCACTTAATTGAATCAGTGTGATTGACATGTCTCCTCTGCATAGATGTATGTATTGGAATACAATTGATCTCTGGTCAGCTTCGGTCGAGTGTGTGGATGCTGGGACAACACATCCTTTTATGCAGCAGTCACAATGTTCATCAATTATCAACTAAAAAGAACTGGGGAAAGAGGCACAGGCATAGGCCCAGGCATAGTCATAGAGACAGCGAAGACAAACAGAAAAAGCAATAAATCTAAACAAAAGGCCTCCGGGGCCAAGTCGAATGATATGGGAGGATAACAAGGACATGGCCGAAGGAGTAAAGCAGTGGGCCAGCGTTGCGCCCATAGATTATGGCCATTTATTCAGCAGCTAGAAAGTCTTGTTTATGACCAGCTTTTTCCCCCGTATGTTAAACCAAAGCAGAGGCCAAAAGCCAATGAATTGGTTTCACTATTTTTGTCTGGCCAGGGAGTGGCTATATAGCAGCTGGATCTGCTTCATATATATCCAGGAATTACCTTCATTCTTCTCGGTATTCCGTATTTTTTTTTGTTGTTTCAAAAAGGCAAAAAGTCAGGACTTACTAACCGGCAAGCGGCCCAAACTACAAGCTAGCAGTTTTTTGGCAGCACCAAAAAACAAGCGAAGAAATATATTTCACAACGTTTTTTCTTCTTTTTTTTATGGGTGTAAAGTGGCAGTGTTGAAGCCTTGTACAAATACAATTTAAGTAAAACAAGCTCGGCAACAAAGTTTGTGCAGTGGAAAATTTTCGCTTCTCTTGCCTTGGTTTTTCTTTTCTTTTCTCTTTTTTTTTTGGCGTTAGTTTTGCACTTTTGCCTTGGGATGCAGTCACATGTGTATGTGTGTGTTGGAGGAGGGGCTTAAGGAGTGGAAAGTAACACCAGCGAGAGGCAGGATCAGAAGCAAGTGGGAAAGGCAGTGAACAAAGAAAAGCGCTTGCCAAGGGAAACCTATTGATTGCAACACGCAGACAAGAATGCAAGGATACCCAGAGATGTTAGAGCAAAAAGGACGAAGCAGAGGCGCCGTGCCGGTAAAATGGGTAAAAAGGGGGCGTGCCACTGGGCGTCAAAGGCGCTCACATGGCAAACATAAGTCGCACACTCAAATCAATAGCATTGACAGCTTGGCATTGTTTGAAAAACGAACCCAAAGAGTCAGGCCAAGAAAGGAAGGTTGATCGAATAAGAGATATACATACAAGTGCATAGAGGGGGGGGAGCGGAGGAGGGCGGAAAATGCATCCAACTATGCATGTATGTGTGCCAATTGCATTCATTTGACTTGACTTGGCTGCCAATTGTCTTGATGCAATGGAAAATTTCTAGCAGACGTCAGTGGAAAAGGCGAAAAACAAGCATAAAGCTAACAAAACTAAATGGAAGAAAATTCTAAATTGAAATGCGAAAAGCTTTTCCAAGTTTTGTAAATAATTTAAAACATTATTGTAAATAGGGAGAGTGAGAGAGAAAGGGGGAGAGGGAGAAAGGCTTTGTGTGTGGTAAGGAAAGGCTTTTTAAATTAGAAACAAATTACAGAGAAAGGAAGAACTAAAAGGATTCAAGGTAATAAATAGGTTTAGTAAACTATAAAATGGGATATCTTTTACATTTTAAGTTCCTAAAAATCCTTAAATATTCCTTAAATTAATGCTTTTCTTTGCTTCCTTCCATCTTTACATCTGGCAGAAGCAAAAATAAATAAAAATTAAGTGTCTGAGTAATGCAAAATTAAAGAGACAGCAGGCAGCACAGAAAATGTGCATAAGAAAAGAGAACAAAAAATTGTTCAAGGATTGCAATTACAAAAGGCAACAAAATCGGCTAAAGCTGCCAGACGGGCTAACAACAACAACAACAACAACAACAACAACAATAACAACAGCAACAATAATAACAACAACAATAAAAACAACAACAGAAGCAGCAATCACATCAACAATGAAATGGCAAAGTAAAAAAGATAAAAACTACCTTGGCCCAGTATTGAAAGCGCCTATAAAACTCAGTGCCCCCTCTCTGTTCCCTGCTCCTCCTGGGCATTATGCCTTCCCTGTGTGTGGGTGTGCCTCACATGTAGTTGCCCCTGTGCATTGGCTATATAGATATAAAGATATAGACGACACTCGGGCAGGGACCAACCGATTCTGCAGCAACAACAACACCAATAACACAGTCACCAATAAATGTCACTGCACACCGTGCAAAGCCCCCGCACGTGGTTCCCCTTTCCCCCTCGATCAAGTAGCAAAGTGCATTGAAGACGTGACCAAGTCCCCAAAAAAAAGAAGAAAAAAAACATCATCATAATAAAAAAAGCAAGACAACTTTCGTCTCGTTTCATTTCAGTTTCAGTGCAACGTGGCGTATGGGTAATATGGTACTTCTTGAAGTACAGAGAAAAGAGAATGTTTTAAAAAGGTAAGAAATATATTTAAGGGTTTAAATTTAATAGAAATAATTCATAAATTGTATAAAAATGAAATATAAATATAATGAAATATTCTTAAATATTTTATATATTTTTTTAATGTTAAATATAAGTTTTTAAACATTTTATCTCTTTTATTAGTTTTAGACCAACAGAAACTGCTCCCATTTTTAATAATAATAATATACTTAAGAAACCTGAGATTCTTTCGATATTTTCTCTAAGTGCATCAGCATAAAATTTGAAGAGCTTCTGGATGGTTGCAAGAGCAAGAAGGCGGCCTGATCGGGTGTGTTCAACAGTCTTATCAGTGACAAAGTTTGCCCAAGTCAAGCACTCGACATATTTGTCGACCAAAGATTGCAGCAGGAGAAGCAGGAGGAGGCACCAGACGACACGGCCAAAAGAATGCAACGAAAAAAAAGCAAATAAAAAACGAAAAAAAAAGGTAATGGAGGAACCTGGCCAACCTCAATGCTGTCGCTGCAGCCTGATAAGACTCACACACTGTGCAAATTGGCCAGGCTGTAAAGGCGAACTCAATTTGCTGTTGATCACGTTTTCTGGCCATTTTCCTTGCCGCTGCCAACTAGTGCAACAATGGAAATCTTTTTATTACCAAAAAAGTAGAGCAGGCCCAGTGTAAAAGAGTAAAAATAAAAGCAATACAATTAAAATTATTTATTAGCGGGCCGACAACAGAAATTGGCCAAGAGAGGAACTGGGATGAGAGGCTGCCTAGCTGGCTGGCTGACTTTTTGGATGGAGATGATGATGATGATGGCTAAAAACTGGCGCACATTTGGCCATGTCTTTTTGGCCACTTGCCAACCATAACAGTGAGCGGCAGTGGCAGCAACAATGCGACCAAGTTTCGGCATTCGCAATTCGGCATTCGGCCCATTCTGTTGCCTTTTTGGCATCTTGGGTCCACAGCTTATTTATGTGCGTTGCCTGCAAAATGTGTGGCGCGGCGCAGAAAATGCTTGTATTTTCTTCTATTGCCAGCTTTTCATCCGCCGCTCTTGTTGTTCTTTTTTTCTTTTTCGAGTCTTGTATATTTTTCTTACTGCGGCTTATTTACTGCACAAGCAGCCGAAGCTAATTGGGTGGGGGGTAAAACGTAATATAATGCATTGTGCATATTTAACAATATTTATTATGACTGCGAAATATGCCTTGAGTGGCATCTCTCCATCGGTTGTAGTTTCTTGCCAATAATATTTACTATACTATAATATATATAGCTAAAAAAAAGTGTTGTATTTCCTTTGATTTGTGGCATACTTTGCCGGGTTTTGCTTGATAAGAAAATTGGTTTTTAATTTCTTTGTGTCATAACAAGCGCTTCAATAAATTATGAAGTTTGCAGGGGCTTTCTTAAGTAACTGGTTTTGTAACTAATTTAGGTGAGTTTTTTTTTATAGTTGTATATCATTTTATTGATTTAAATTTTATGTAAATATATTCAAAGGAAACATTTTAAATTGTCCTTGAAATTTTGTTTATATTTAGAAGGGTATTTTTTATTGAATCTTTTGAAAAGGCAGAGAAAACCTAAGTTGTAACTTTCCCTACATTTTTATTTTATTAATTTAAATCAAAAAAACTGCCAAGTTCAAAATTTTCTTGTAAAGCACCTAAAATGCAGAATAATCTTGGCTTCGGTTTTCGGTTCACTTCATTTTCAGCAATTCTTATCAGTAGAAAAGAAACAAGAAGCCAGAAGAACGAAGACTGAAAACCGAAGAATGTTGAGCCAAAAAGTTTCAGCAAACAGTGACCGAAATGCAGTGATAAAGTCGAGTCACTGAACTCGATCTCAACGTCAGGCACATAATACTCAGGTCTTATCAACGCTACGTATTATTTACATTATTTCATTTTTCGGGGTGCTGCCGTCTCTAAATAATTGCCAAAATGTCTTGACTGGCAGAGACAGACATTCCCTGAGGTTGATTGGCAAATCGTGGGAAAAGGTGACAGCACGAGACCGATAAATATATATACTATATAGTATATAGAGAGTGTAGTCTATATCTGAGTAGGAAGGGCAAGCCAGGACACGACTAGAGTTCAATTACCAGATAGAGGAAAGGTAAACGAGCCAGATAATAGGCACTTTGAAGTGTGAATAAACCCATTTCTCTGCTGCACTCGCATCCCATCATTTACGCTGATGTATTACCGTGCCCAAAAACAGATTTGCTAATTAAATGGCAGCCGTACATAAGTATATAAGGCGCAGTTCCAACCGAAAAATTAATTAAAGAATTGTCACATCAATCAGGCTGCAAATTATGGCGCTCTCTTGTCTTTTTGTTCTCTTCCTCGCTGCTGGACGAAAGAATTTTTAAATAAACAAATAAAATGCAGAAAATAGATTTATGTGCGAGTGCTGGGAAATTTATGACAGATGTAAAAATTGTCAGGCTGCGCGTTTTACAATTTTATATTTTTTATTCGTTTCTCCTTCTCCTCCTCCGATTTTTGTGAATGACGTTGATTCCGGTGTGCAAACTGACCATATCCATGGCCCCACCGAATGACACTTCTACTTATAAGAAATGAGACAAAAAATAAAAAAGGAATAGGAGGAGGATAAAAAACGAACGAGAGTGCAAAAAACACTTGCGTTGATAATGAGAAAAGTTCGCCGTCTTTTTTTCACTTATATTTGTTGTTCTTTCTTGCAATTCTCGTCTTTTGTTTTGACGATGATGATCCTTGGTCTGGTAACGAGATATGCACTCGGGCACTTTTGTTTACACTACTTCGGCCATGGGCACAAATGGGTATTATTCTTTGTATATATCTTTCAATTTTCTGCCCGAGCCTGTGTCCAGGTGTTGGTTGGTGGCCGCCGCTTTTGGTGCGGAATGGAATTGTTTTCCACGGAAAGTCTGTTCAATTACCTAACCACAGTTGCTTATGTTTATTCCAATTAAATGTCTGGCAGTTGGTAGAATTTCAGAGCAAGGGTTTGGTTTTTTAAGAGTTGTAATTATAAGATTTTCTAACTGAGATTTTTTATGGAGTTTAAGTGATGTATTATTTTTTAAAGAGAGTTCAAGCCATGAAAATGAAATGTAAGGCATAATAATAATAATCGAATTTCACTCCAAATATATAGTTTCAAATATATATGGATTCCTGAAAAATATGTTTTTCACAAAATTATCCAACTCCTAATTAAAAATTATGTATTTTAATCATTGTTATTACATATAATATTAGTTATAAGCCTCCAACGAAGTGAAGGAGTCGTTTCCGACCCTATAAATCATATATATTCTCGATCCGCATTTAAAGCCGAGTCAAATAGCCATGTTTGGAAGAAAAAAAATTTTACTTAATTTTTTCGAAATTTTACATCGTCAAAATTGTTAAAAATTCACAAAAAATTTCAATTTTCAGAATTTTATGTTTACAATGCAGATTTTTTAACCAATTAAAAACTAGCATAGAAAAGCTTTCCAAATGGAAATTAAGGCATTTTTTGCTTAGTTATGATAGATTTTTATGCAGGGGTATATAATCTTCGGCTTCCCGAAATTCGCTTCCATTCTTGTTTTTATTTTTATATGCCAAAATTTAAAGATAACTATTTATTAAGTATTTTCACAGGAATTTAAACACATTTTATTTTAATAATTTGTAAGTTTCACTTTCTTTTCATTATTAATTTTTCATTGAATTGATATATATTTTTTACAACTTAATAGGACAAATTTTGTACACACAATAAATTTGATATCATTTAGATTTAAATTAATTTTCTACTAGAAAAATACAAGTCTTTTTATAGTCTTCTTTAAAAAAGTCTTTAATATATTTTTTTATAGGAATCCGTTAATTTTAAACCTCTTGTTGTCAAGGAACGCAATCATTCTTTTAAAAATTCTAAAGAAACGTATTTTTAAAATTAATGTTCAATTTGTATTTCGTGTTATCTTCATTTTTCGATCAACAAACACCACCAATATTTTCTTGTTTACACTTTTCTCAGGGCCATTTGCTGGCTCACAAGCAGATTCTTACATTGGCCAACCTGTCGTATGCTTAATGACGTGTGCATAATACAAATATTTTGCGACGGCAATAAATGGATTTCTTTATGCCACAGCCACAATCTATTTATTACTCAACAGAACGCGGGGAGATCACACACTCACAGAAGTTGTTTACTGACCTTTGTGAAATTAATTCCCTCCAAGTTCCAGATCGATCCGCAATATAATAGGAAGTATATATAGTAATATTCCAAGAGCGGTGCTGCTGCAGTATTCCAAAATGCAAAGTTTACGAAGTATCCAAGAGTTAATTTATTTTAACACTTTAATGCGGAACCAATGGATTTCGCCTTCTTGTGTTTTTCGTTTGTTTTGTATTCCGAAAAACGAGAATCTTTATAAAATGCACAGAATCCGAGTGGAAATGAGAATAAGAGAATTCTCCACTATCTCTCAATTTGTTTATGTTTTGGCAGAGAAGATTTACAAAATATATATTTTTGTGTGTTTTCGCACTTCACTTTGACACTTTTGTTTCCTCTGTTTCAAACTCTTTATTTTTTTTTTACAAAATGCAGTTTTGTGTAGAAAATTGTAAGCAAAAAATATATATATTCAGTTGCTACTTTGTTGCGGTGTTTTTTAATTTTTTATTTTTGTGTATTTTAAGAACACGCACTTCTTGGGCTTTTGGTTTTGGTTTTTCTTCTTTTGTTTTCCTTTAGAAATTCTTGTTTGTTTTGGCACTTTCGAGTTTTTACCCTTTGGGTTTTTCGGTTTATTTCTGTTTCTGCGGCGTTTTTTGTGTGTGGTTTGTTGCTGTCTATTTTTAGCAGTGAAGATATTCTGCGGTCAGCAATTTATAAATAACAAATGGCTTCAGTAGAAGGAAGAACAGAATGCACTTTTAGTTTCACTGGTCTTGTACTCTGTGTTTTTTCTTTCTTAATTTTTAATTTCCTTTTTTTATTTTTTTGGAAAGATTTTTTTCCGCAAAATGGAATTATATTTAATTTTGATAAGAACTTAGCTTTGCTTTGATTAAATTGGTTGCTGGTTTGCTTTGTGCTGTTTGTTGTTTTCACTTCCACGAAGAACGAAGAACGAAGCATCCACGAGATTGTGCTTGGAATTGAATTTCAATTTCAATTCTGTTTGCGATTTCGGAAGCGAGCTTCTTCGGCTGCCAAGAGAGTCCACTGAAAGACCGTTCGTTTGTTCGTTCTACCGCTGCGGCGTTCCACTCACTCCGATGAACATCTTGTAACTATTTTCGAAAAGCGCACGAACGCAGCTGCAGAGCGAAGTCAAAATCAGAATCGAACCAACACCAACAGCAGCAGCAGCAGCAGCAACAACAGAAGCGGCCGCAGCAGCAGCAGCAGCAACGCAGAGCGAAGAGATACGAGTTCGAAGCTTAAGAGCGAACACGACGACGGCGGCGGCGGCGGTTAATGCGGACGAAGAAAAACCGTAGCGTAGCGAAGCATCCGCGGTGCTGTTGGCTACTAAAAAATAACTCATCCGCACTGTAACACTGCCGAAGCAAGAGCCGAAGTTTGCCGAGGCGCCAGCCGAAGCTCTCAGGCGGGGGAGACAGAGAGAGAGAGCGCCAATGGGTCGCAAAAGAGAGCTTCCAAAGCCAAGCCCCACATTTCTGCTGCTGCTGTCATTGTGGCTGCTGCTGCTGCTGCTGCTGCACTTGGTACCAATAACAGTGCGCGACGGCAGTAACAGGCGCTGTTAATGTTAGCCGCTTGCTGTTTTTGCTTTCAGATAGAAGCCATATGTTGGAAAATTTCATGGCTAAATGCCCAATCTAATTGCCGAAAGAAGCCGCAAAATGGCATTTGAAGACGACGCCCCAAACTTGGCCCTTTATGGGAGATGGAAAATGAAGCAAAGGCACACAGAAATAGGCTTACAGAAGTCTACTTTCTTATTTCAATAAATCTTTTTATATTTAAATACATTTTATTATAATATCCCGTTTTCAATCACTTCCTAAGCTCTCATTATATTACATAATTTAAAACGCAACATTTATACAAACTCCCTAAAAGTGATTTCTTCTAATTGAGCCACAAATCCTGTTGCTCTTACTAGGGTCCTTTTGCTAATTTTCTGGCTAAAGTTTGCCACTTGCCTGGGGCTTATTGTTCTTTCCTGGCCATTAAAGTCGCTGAAAGTATTAACCGAACAACACAAATAACTATGGTCGTCCAACAATGGGGCTTATGGGACAATAAGCGCTTATTAAATGCCCTGGATGCGAATCAACTTTCAGCTAAATGGAAAGTGGCAGCCGAGGACGCGCAGTTGGGGCAGAAACAATGGAGATGCCATGGCCGGAAATTCACGCAACGGAAGTTGCTGGAAAGAAGCAGATGAAGTTATGCAAGTTGGGAGCTGCTTTTTCCACTCGGGGAAAACGTCACTCACCCACAAGATATCCCCAGTGTGGGGCCAGCATTTCCCATTTCCCCAAACAATGATGGCCAGCTGCTACTCAATGAGTTTTCCTTTTTTTTCATGGCTGGTATCCCGCTGCGTTTTCCTTGACTTTCCTGGCATTTATAAGTTTGTAAAGATATTTTATATACATTTCTCAGAGGAAACACGCTCTTAGGGATCTCCGGTAAGCCATCAGGTAAGTTCCGGCTTTTACTATTATATAGGTTGCATTCAAGTTCAGATAAATGGGAATAAGTTTAGCCTGGGTTTTGCCCTACTTTTAGCATTTAATTTTCTTGGAACTGCGAAACAAATTTTAAATATTTTTCCAGCTACTTAAATTGGCAACATTGTTTAAAACTTCGACCCTCGAGCTAGTCCTTGGCTTGTGTTGCCTCGTTCCACATCCGTTTGGACCATCTCCGGCTCCTTCTCTAGGTCCTTCAACCCTCTTGTATCCTTCGTCTTTTCATCCCCTTCATTTCCATCCTTTATTTTTGCCATCCAAAAATTTTGCATGCCTTGGCAGAAACAAAGCAAGCGCAAAATGTTTCGCCGCCTGGGAATAGAAATGGCCAAAGGAAGTTGCCTGAAGAAGGGGTTGCGAGAGAAAAGGGACAAGGCTAAGGATGCTCTGCATAACGATTGAATTTCCATCTAACGCCTTGCCAAGGGATACAAGATGTTGGCCACACTATCAGGCAGACAGAATGCATTCGAATATATTCTAAAAAAATCAAAAATAATATTTCTTAGCATAAATCAAGGCGGGCAAACCGCCTCCGGTCTACAGAATTGATTAATGGATATCCCTGCTCTTAGCACGTGCTCTCAGTCAGTCCTGGGAGTCAGTCACTCAGTCAGGTACCAGGTACAAGGACGCACACCCACATATATATATATAGAAATATATATATATAGCTGTAGGATATAGGATTCCCGGGACATTTGCAAAAGTTATTTATGAGCCTGCTGGCGAATGCAATTTGTTGTGGTCAACAAATCGCTACACACGATTTTCGAGTTTCTTGCCGAAAATTGAGCAAGATCATTAGAGTCGGGACACAAAAGTTTATTAGTCACGTCCCAGGAATGCGAATCCCGAGTGTCGACCGTGATGGCACCACCAAAAAAGGTGAAGATGAAGCTGATGCTGATGCTGAGGGCGAGGCTTCAAATATCAAAAACTTCTGCGCTAAAAGCAGAGAGCCAAAGAAATGAGCTTAAGCCAAATGGCGTTAATCCATGAATTATTGCCTAAAAGCATGCCAAAGCGCATTAAAGTCCGAGGGGTGACATCGCTCCGAGAGCAATCCCCTTGGAGGAAGGGGGATGGAGCGGATCAGGCAGGTAGCCAAAGGACAAGCCAGCAACAAGATATCAATTGTGTGTTAGATACAAAGCGATGTTTGCTATACTCTTTGGGAGGAAAATGTTCAATGGATGTCAGTTTAATAATTAATAATTTAATAATATTTGTAAATAAAATATTTAATGTAAGGAATAAATACAACAAAGGCTTTACGAGAAAGCTTACATAAATAATTTGAAACTAAAATGATATTTAAATCAAGTATAGGAAGACTATATATTTTATTGAAAAGATATATTTTTAATTAATGAAATTTAAAGGAAAACTGCACA
Source organism: Drosophila punjabiensis (assembly GCA_008042585.1). Classification (NCBI taxonomy): domain Eukaryota; kingdom Metazoa; phylum Arthropoda; class Insecta; order Diptera; family Drosophilidae; genus Drosophila; species Drosophila punjabiensis. The sequence continues at coordinate 4,414 of VNJR01012094.1, read as the reverse complement.
TTAGGTATAAAGAATCTAATTTTATCATACAAATTACTGATTTTTAATAATTAAAAATAACACCTAAAGCATTTTTAATTTTCTTATTAATAATTTTTCCTAAATTCCACAAACTTTCTTATACCTTACTTATCTTCCAATTTTAATACAATAAATTTAAATCTTTACTAAAAACTAAGCAAATTAATATCAAAAGACCAACTACAATTTAAATTAAATTATATTGGGGATACATAAAATTAATTCGCAGTCTTTACTCTTAATGAGCCACATGCCCATTAGCTCAACAAGTTAATCGCCAAGACCCAGAGATATACCCTCACCTTTTTTTTGCCATTAGTAATGCCCATGAAAGTGCCAATGAGCCAATGGAGAACATGAAACATACATTTTGATTTTTTAGCCCCAAAGAGACATGCCAATAAAACAGCAATACACAAATATATACTGACCGCAAAATAAATAAATGCTCGGGCAGAAACAAAAACAAAAACAACAATAATAAAAAGGGGCAAAAGGTAAAAACAAGCCAAATGTTTTGGACCGCACCCAAGAGGCGGAGGAGGAGAATCGGACCCCAATATATGTATATCTATATCTATATATATCTTTCATTTTTTATACTTCGCTTTGTGTCACAAGTTTAGAGTTATACATTTTTTAGCGAACCACTTTTTTTGTGTGCGAGTATTTCTGTTGTTTTTATGAGTATTGACATTATAATCAACGCCGTTTTCAATTTCAACCAAACCTTCCTGGGTTGCATCCTTTTTTTTTGCTCTTTCTCTTTCGCTCCGAAAATAAAATAAAAACTTCTGTTTACTTTTGGGTTGCTCAGTGCTCTTTTTGTTATCGGCCACAAGCTTTTTGCTGCTTCTTATTTCCACTTTTCGCTGGCTAAAAAATATGTAAATTATGGCTGAATGCATAAAAGTGTGTGCTGTGTGTGGGGCATGCGTCAGTCACCTGTGGTATTCCATTTTTTTGCGAGCCGAATATGGTCTCGTTTTTATTGGTCGGAGAGATAGTTTCAGACCCTAAGAGCTGGATGCAAAAATCCCCAAAGAATTTTGAAGCGAGACGTATTCCATTTCCAATTACCTGATGATGGCTGAGGGAGGGGACTTGGGGGAGTGTGGAAAGTTCCTGGGACGCAAAATTTTATGGTCGAGCACAGGGTTAGAGGGTAATAAAATGTGAGTTAAGAAGTCTTTGATGGCCTTAAAGAAGGGTATTTGGAAGAGAAGTATAAATTATAATTTAAAATTTGAAATTTAAAGAAGAAACTGTGAAAAAAAATTTTTATAGATTTTTATTTATTTAAGAAAATATTCTAGACGGCAAAGCATTTATATTTACTTATAATATAAAATTAAATTAAATTAAATTAATTAATTAAAATAAATCTTTTATCAAAAATAAAAGCTTACAATCACCCCTGATATCTTTTATTTTAAATAATATTTATTATCTTTATTGCTCTTTTCTATAACCTATAATTTTTTCAATTCAACAATTGTTTGCCTCTTGAAAACTTCCTTCCTGTAATCCAAACCTAAAATCTCCTCTGACTGACAATTAGCTTAAACTGTTGCCCTCCCGGTGACCTAAACCAATATTGGGACACCACCGACCCAGACAGGTCATCATTGTGATTTATGATGCGCCTTAGCCCTGCGTTGCCCCTGCAAAAATGCAGCAGTTGAGTCAATATTTTTGCAGTGGCCATTGGCCACTGGCCGCCAGCCAGACCTATTCGATTTCAAAAGCCCCAATACCTCAAGTTCTCCCTATCGGAAAGTCGGGGGGTTTTACAGTGAGTCGGTGGCGGTGTCATTTGACCTTTGTTTCAAAAGCAAACAATGACAATGAACGATGTGAAAGACAAACCAATGCCAGCAAGCAGAAGACACACAAATCCACAGGCAGAGAACCAAAACCGAAAACCAAATGAAAGTCCAAATGAATTAAGTTATGGTTATTGACATTTAATGCACACACACATTTGAGTTGCTTGTTGGTTCATTCTGGATTCTCGTGACAGATGAGAAGCGTCCAGAAACAAGGGTTGGGTTGGGTTTGGTTTGGACTTGTAAGGGTTTGGACTGTTCAAGGGTTTGGGTAGCACAGGGGGAGGGTTACCCCAGCTTAGGTTTAAATATGAGACACAAACACAAAGAGCCAGCAAACATGACACCTTCTCTGGAGCAGTGGGTGCCTTCTCTTGTATCTGAATCTTCGACGGCCAGCGATGGTACCTGAATCTGTCGGGTTTGCTTTTGTTTTGAGTTTGCCTCAGAAATTCAATTCTCAACATAAACAATTCTTAGTGCTTTTCATAGACGGAAAGCGGAGATTTTGTAGAAGACAAGAACTGCAGCAAAAGAAAAAGCAACTCTATCAACAGCTTAATATTAAGTTGAATTTTAAGTGGTTTTGTTTTTAAGTAAAAATCATTTAAAATATTTGGAAAAAATATGAACAAGTACCTTTTTTTATTTGAAAATATATTATAAATATTTTAACTATATGTTATCAATAAAAAAAGACCCAGTTAAAGAAAATTTTCAATCTAATAATTGCTTGAGGCATTCTATACATATTCACTGGTTAAATATAATTTTAGCATAAAATTAACACAATTTGTAAACAAAAAGTATAAACTCAATACATTTACTTTTGGAAAATCGAAAGTGAGAAAATATATTAATGTTTTAAAAACTAAATACTAAAATTTATGTTTCATAACAATTTTTAACAAATTCGGATACAGTATATATATATATCTGGTCTCTCAGTTTCTTATTATTTTGTAAAAGTAATTCTCTTCTCTCTATTATCTTAACAATCAACTTTAATCATTTTAATTTTTTAAATATAAATAAATTGACAAGATAATAATAATTTTCCTTGGCAAATTTTTCTCTTCCTCATTTGCTTAGCCTTTCAAAGATTATTTAAATTTTCCACTTACATCCGCTGGCTGGCTGGCATTCTGTGCTCTTACCTCCATCCCTACCTCTCCCTCCCTCCCAGAGCCACCTCTAACCTTGAGATCTAATCACCGACAACATCCATCATTACAAATTTTTCATTGTCTTGGGTTTCAAGTGCAATGTCTCAGTGTTTTAGTGGCACAGACCCGCAACTCCCACCCACAATTGCGAATAGTTCCCACTGCGTGTTTTGTTGTTGTCTGGGTCACATTGCGAGTGTAGTTGTTGTTGTTGTATTTGTTGCTATTTTATATTTTTTATTGGTCGCCTTCAGGGGCAGGCGTACACCCCAGAACCCCTCCATACCCCCCGAGAAGCGACAATTAGTCCGCGCATGCGTCGCCGTTTCATTGTCAACTTTTAGTTTCGTTTTTTTTTTTTTTGGCTTGGCTTGTCCGCCAATTGCCAGCTGTCCGCACGTCCGTGTGTCCGCTTGTCCGCCAGTTTTTGTCTCTTTTTTTTTGTTGTTGTAGAGTTGCTTTCGGCGTCGCACACTGGGGCATTCTGCCGAAACTCGTTGCAAAAATCACTTTTTGACTTGTTGAAATGAGCCAAACGAATGATACCATTTAATTGGAAATTGATTCTATTTTTTAAATGTGAAAACTGAAAAATTTTAAGATTTTTTTTGGAATTTATAGAGATGCGCAAAGTTGACACAATTTTGAAAAAAAAAAAATATGTGCGAAAAACTTAGTATGTAGGGCAAATTTGACTATCAATATTTAAGTAACTATAATGGTAGTGTAGCTAATGTTATTTTTCCCCAATTATCTGATATAATGCCAATAATTTTGTGTCATCAGAAAATTTAATTTGAAATTTCAGATTTTTGTAGAATTTTTTTGAAATGACACCTATTTTTTCCATATTTCTAAACAGAACATAGACTTCTAACTACGATGCCAGCGCGTGCCACCTTTCTCGACGACATCAAAAAATCCCTTAAATATTTCTTAATTAATTAAAAAAAAGTTTTCTTGCTACATTTTTGCGCATTGTGAGATATTTGAAGTTTTGCCAAGTTACCTNCGCATTGTGAGATATTTGAAGTTTTGCCAAGTTAACTCTGCGTTTTCATCAGCTCCCTAAGATATGCAACACTTTTTTTTATTGATTTCATGTTTGCTTTTTTTTAACGTAACTATAGTTTAATTAAAAACAAGAGTGATTTTGCCAAAAATCTTAATAAATTTATTAGTTTACATTATTCAACGGCTTCTACTCCAATGCTTTGATTATTTACGTCGTCCTCAGCGTTCTCAAATAGAGCCACCATATCGGGCGAGTAAGTTATTTTTATTTCCGGCATTGCTCGGACATGTCTCATAGAGGATATTTTTGGATCCGATGACACCAGCAGCATATTAAAAAGATCTTCATTTTGTCGAGACCTTGAAATTTTGCACGTATTTGAG
>VNJR01012090.1:0-12508 GCA_008042585.1 Drosophila punjabiensis | reverse complement strand
TTGCTATTGAAATTGAAAAACACGACAAAAATACTGAGAAGGACTCTTTTTTGTTGTTCTCTTCTGCCATTGAAACGCAAATAATTAAAAAACTGACTGTCTACATGAAATAATTATTCCTGTATTTAGAGCTCTCAGCTATTAGTCCCGATGGGAAATGTAATTTACCTTCTGAAATGGAAAAGTTTTCATTTACTCACTGTGTTCTGCAATTCCTCTTCTCGATTCGCAACTTTGTTAATTAACCATGGGCAATTTCAGTAAAATATAAACAAAGAAACGGAAAATAAGTTAGGTTAAATGGGGTGGAATGAGTAGGTAATTGGTATTAAAGAAGAGTAGAAAAGATTATTTAATGCTAAAAACTTTAAAATACTAAAATAAGACTAAAGAGCTGTAAATTATATAAGCTACAGAAAATGTGTATAGACACCTTATTCGATGTTTTCAAATCACTCGATTTTCTTCTTTTCTTCCTTAATAAGATTTCTTAGAAGGCCCAGTAATTCAATACGTGCTGCATGCTTTCCATTTCGCAATAAAGATCTTAACTGACAGTTTCATCAACTTGCTTACAAGCCTCCGCCCTGCCCTTACTTACTTACCTCGATTTCATACTTGAGTCTAATTTTAGCTGAACAAATTAGCTGATTGCCTTGCCGATTAGCGATAAGTTTTCGGCATAAAGCAAAATTACAGGATATTTGCATATATTTATTTTCACACCAAGTCTTCTCGATAATGCCGAGGAATAGCCTGCAGGTTGAAGGCACGCAGAACAGATAAAAGGCATCGCGCAACAGGACAAGCACTTTTAATGCCCATGATTAGGGTGCTTAAGCGGAGCTGCTTCGCTCTGTTTTCGTTGTCTACTTTTAGGCCATTTAACCAACAAGCACAAGTTAAATCGTGTTTGGATTTGGCTCAGAGGAAGGGAGGAGGAGCAGATCCAAACACGCACAGGGATTGCTTAATGGGGCGTATGAGTAAGGCTCGGTGTTTGGAATTATCAAATTAATGCCTGTACCAGTTACCTACCATTTCCTTCCAGTCTATTTTCGCCCCAGAAAAAGTTGCTTTCCGTAGAAAACTTTATCCTGCGCTCGCCTCGCGATATTTTACTTAGAACGAGTCTTTTAACTTTTTTATTAAATTCGCCCGCGCGCGCTGGCCAAGTTTGTTCCTGTTTCACAGTCTGCCTCAATGCCAGTTAGCTTATTAAATAAATATTTGGCATAACTTTTGGGGTATCCGATTGAGTCCATAAAAACGGCAGAAAACAGTTGAAAGAAACGAACGCAATGGCAAGCCTGAAGAAGATTACACTGTTTCCCTATAAAATTGTGCCTGTTCTAACGGCCTAATAGAGAATTAAACTCAAATTGGGTCATTAAAATGTCTGTAAACCGTACTAAACAGGCGCACTTCAATCAAAATCGTTAAAAAGTTTACTTATACTCTAGAAAACAATTTTAATTTGATGTCAAACAGAACAGAACTTTTTATGGAAATATTTAAACATACAATAAATGGACGTCAAAGTCGAAAAGAACTACAGGGTTGATTTATCTTGGGTATTTTCACTTACAATTTTCATTATAAATAAATAAAATGTAGTATTTAATTAGATTGTAGTCTTTTGTTGCCGGGCATAAAACAAAGAAAAGTAAAAGATTAATTCTGTTCTCAATTTAAACTGCGGACTCTAGATTTATAAAAACTTAGCTAATTCACTCTAATCTCTACTGATATTACATTAGAACTTAACAAAGTTCATCTAATTCCAATAATGTATATATATACTTACCGGATTTACTTCAATGATTTAAATCGCCTAATTTATGTGTTGTGATATGTTCCCATTTACGTCTATCTTGATTTACAGACCTGGGCGAGCCCACTTTGAATTATGAAATGTCTTTTACCCTGTAATCTCCTCAGACCATCTGGCGCCATTAAGCTAACCGTTTTGCTAGCCATTTAAATAGGTCTCCGTTCGGCCATTAGCCAACCAGTTGCCAGTTAAATGTGTAGACAAAACAAAACCAGAGACATTCAAAACAGAAGTTGCGGTCCTCCCACCTTAATTATTTGAAAAGGGAAGGTCGAAATGGAATCTGCCTGGAATTGGCTGGCTTTCAAATTGATTGCGAAAGCGGCATCACATGGTCGGATGACGAAATGAATAACTAAAGCCGCCGCATCTGTGAGCTGCGAGCCCAGTCACTCCACTGCCAGAGAAGTGGGAAAGTAAGTAAGTAAGGTGGCAATGTTTGTGTGGGGACAGTTCAGGCAAGGCAGAAACTATTAAATAAAGCTTGGCCCCAACCGCCGTTTTCTGTTCTGCGGATTCCTGCCTGGGATTAAAATGTGTCTCTAACTTCATTGCAATGAGTGATAGAGGGGAACAAATGAAAACAGAGAAAGAGATCTTTAGGCAACAATATATAATCCTACTATTCACTTGACTAATATTTCAAAGGAACAAGAGGTATGTTCCCATTGATACATAGAATCGGATTGCCAGATCAAACTTTTTATGGCTACTCCGTTCTTTATGGTACAAAGGAGCACGTCCCGCGATGCATCGAAAGTGCAGCGAAAATCCACTGTCGCAGGATTGTGAGGATGTGACAATGTCAGTCCATAAATACAGGCCAGGCACGTAGAAGTGGCGTGCATGATGATGTATCGTATAAGTTTCGCCCCTTGATTTGATCTGGGGCTCAACATTCAATAGACCATCCCCACCCAAGAGAGAGAACAGAAGTTATGGGCAAGCCTTGCCTCGCAGCATTGGTGGCCAACACGAGTCCCTTCCACGTGCCAAAGTTGGTTTTTAGCAGGACCTAGTAGTAGGCAGTCCAGTGAAATCTGTGTGCGCCATTAAATACCGTTGTAAAGCAACCGGAATTTGTTTACATCCTTAGGCCAGTGAGCAGGTTATTGGTAATGGTGTCGGCCTCATGCAAGATTCGAGACACGTCCGTGACATGTCCGTGTTCGTATTCATACTTGTGTATTTATTCTTCGTTGACACACGGGGCTCCTTTCCAATCGCCTCATATACCATAGGGCAACCAGTGCACGTTTCAATAAATTACATTTAAAATATAAAATGAGAGCACAATATGGTGGGGGAGGCGGAAGCCCACAAGAGAGAAACGGAAACTGGGAGGACCCGAAATCCTATTATTGAAACTAGCTCAGGAGAAGGCTCTGCATATAAATAAAGTGTTCCCAAAGCTGTTTTCTTTATGAGATACAGTAACAAGCCAGAGCATAAGTTTTCAAGTTTATATATCCATGAATAACATATTCAAAATATAGAAATGATATACTCATAACATTTGAAAGTCCTTTATGCTAAATGCATGTACTTTATTTGTTCACCCAATTGGACTAGAAAGCCATAACAATTCAAAGGAAAGTAATACGGCCATAAATTAGCGAAAAACTCATCAAATTATTTCCATTTAGCTCGCCCCAATTGTATGCTGGGGAGCCACCAGTCTAAAATTTACATGTAGCGCCAGAAGTCCTAGGCCCTCAAACTGCAGACCCAATGATTTGTTCTGTTCGGTTCCGCTGCTCCGTAGGTATATAATTCATTCATAAAATACGCACGATTCCGAGGGGACGGGAGCCCGTGCCAGAATCACGTACCGAATGTTGACAGCCTCCGTGGCTAGAGCGAAAGCACGTGGCGAACTGCCCACACCCCGTGCTTATAGCCCATAGAACGGCGGCGATTTCCACGCAAAATTTCCCAAACAAAGCCAGGAAAATTTCCCACTGTTTCACACCAGAGAGAGACGCACACAGAAGGACAGAGAGGGACTCGCAATGAGCGGAAAACTAAGAGAGCGAACGACGTCGACTGCGCTGCTGATGCGGCTGCTGCTGTTTTCCACTTGGCTGTCGGAGCCAATGGACCAGTTTGGAAAATTCACACAGTCAGTTTGTTTTGAAATTTTGCCGCGCTTGGTTCGCCTCCGAGAGTTCACTGCTTCCCACAGAAACCAATTCGAGCACAGAAAAGTACTCCAGAAATAAAAATAAAAAATAAATAATCAAAATGAGCAAAAACAAAAAGCCATTAAGTGTGGTCGAATAAGTTAACCAATTTTCAACGGCTGTCATGGCTAGAAAAAATGCGATAATATGTCGGAATATATTCCAATTTGTGGGTAAAAATGTTTGCCATCTGTTATTCTAATATAAATAAATAAAATAAAACGTTTAATAAAGCGACAAACAATCAAAAAATAACTCGCTTACATGTGCGGCTTTGGGTTAAAGTTGTTAAAAAAGCTTTAAAAATTATAAATGCAGCAGCAGCTAATTATAAGCTTAAAATGTGAAATATTGAGTAACACCATGAGGGGCGTTTGCTAAAAAAATAAAAAAGATAAAAAACAACAAACAGTATATTTTATCCTTTTAATTTAAATATATTGAACTCCAAATGGATTTATCATCTCAAAGGAAACTGTGAATAAAAAGTAAGTAGATTCAACACTAGCCCTTAAAGTAGTCTTTTATTGAGTTATCTAATTTAGTGAATATTAAAGTTTAAAGCTAGTTTTTTTTAACAATGTCGGGACTGGAAGCTCGACTGTTAATTTGAAACACTTTTATTTCAAATATAGGGATAATTTCACAACTTGCAAGAGTCCAGGAACCGATAAATAGAATCCTCAAATTAATTAGATCAGGATTTTAATATATATGCACTTGGTGTATTCGGGCTAAGAATTATAAAAAACATTTCTCATATCCCTTACCTTTTAACGAGCTAACATAAAAGGTAGGACATGCTCAGTTTATTTAATCAAGCTGAAGTGAAACAATAAGTTAAATGCAAGCAAAACTGAGCACGCAACAAATGCAAATTAATTAAAATAAATAGCTCAGAGTGCTTTTCACCCGCACTGGGTGTGTGTGCAAGTGTAAATGTACATTTTCGTGTTCGTAATCGAGTTTGTCGTGTCTGTGCAAATAAGGGCCACCGGAAGAAAGGAGCCAACCAAGAGGGAACCGCGTCTAAGCCAAGCCCGGCAAAGGATGAAGCAAGGAAAAAAGCATTGCACCGATTACGTAATTAAAAGCAAATTTTCACAATGTCCCTGGTCCGCGTCGTGACTCACAGAAAATTAGCAACGAAGGGTAAACAGCATTAAAAAGAATATTGGCCGTAGGTCACGGAGAATGAGAAAAATCCGTGAGCTTATCCAGGACCAAAGTCACCGAGCGAAAATTAACTTAAAGCCAAGAAATCTCACAATCTGTCCCCGCTTTCTCGGTTTTTGCACTTCCTATCTGGGATCTAACCCCAACTCGCACATGATTACTCACATGTCAGCAGAAAAAGAAGATTTATTGCCAAGAAACCGAAAACCAAATGTTTGCCATTTCTCTTTGTTTTGGTTACCTTTTGTTTTTACCTTTTTTCGGGTGCGACCCTCTACCTTTTTCCATCTGTTCTCTTTTGGGTCCTTCGGTTGCTTGCCGGGAAATTAAACTATTAAGCTTTTTGCTACCGCTGCCGCTGCTACTGCTGCTGCTGCTACTGCTGCTGCTGCTGCTGCTGATGTGCGTAAAGTTTTAATGAGACATAAAGGACATGCCGAAATTATGCCGGCCTTAGGAAATATCCCAGATCCCGCTATCAGAGCAGCTGTCATTAAGACGGAGCTAGAGCCATTTCCACGCGGTCCGTAGACAAATTCTGTGCTGGCAGATAAGTGGAAAGGCCGTAAAAGTTTAGTGGACCGAATGAACATAAACTGCCGCTGATTACCTGGAGGTAATTTTTTGTTTGTCGCTCTCCTGCGTCTAAGGTGTTTAGGCCGGGTTCGAGGGTCTGTCAGCAACAGGCATAGAAGTTACGACACTTTCGGCTCAAGTGTTAACCATTAACATTGCGGGTTGGCCAAAGGAATATTCGCTGGGAGTGTGTGTGACACCACGGGGGGCTTGGGATGAGTTTCAAGGGCTCTGCTTACGCCTGCGGTTAGCCGCAAATCAGAAGGTTATTTAATGGCTTTAAATAATGTGCATGTTAGAGAAAACTCTGAAATTTATATATTATATAATATGTACTTGGGAAAGTAAGAACTGATTTATTATAAAATCCGTTTTCTGGTATTTTGCTTATCATATTTTCAAGCAGTTTGTCTTCAACATATGTTTATCCATGCCGAGATCATTCACCAAACAAAAATCGTCTTAAAAAACATATTTCGTACCAGTAGATTAATTCGATTCGCTCATATTGATCAGCACATGTACTATATATCAAGGTTCAATCAACACAATCCATATTTTATGCGGCAATTAAATATTTTAAATATTTTGACCATCCCATCACCAACTCAACTTGGCGTGCGGCAGCCAAAATAAATAAATTCAGACGAAAGTATGAGCATTTATCTCTCCCGGGGGCCTGATTCTTATTCAGTTCTATTTATCTGGTCCTGTGGATTTATGGTCTTCATACGGGCGAGCCGAGCCAGTAAATTAAAAAAAGAAATCTAAACGCGTTCTGCATTCAATTTAAATTCATTCACGGTGCTTGCCTTCCCTTCTCCCAGATATAAATTTCAACCGTATGCGCCGACTTTATAATCGCCTTACAGTTAAGTGGTGTATTTTACGACTCTTTCCAACGGTGCAAAAAATTGAATGCCCCAAACAACTTTTCCATTTAGCTTTGAACTATGTATGTAGGTCCGATCAAAAATCTGATGCAAAAGTCCAAACAAAAAGTTGGATTTTGTTTAAAAATATGATAGAAATAAGTTTACTCTTTTGATTAATTCTTCAAAGTTCCTTCAAAAATTCTACATTGCAAAAATATCTAGTTTTATAAAGAGATTTAGGAGAATGCTGGACTACTTTAACCTTCTAACCTTCTGAAAAATAAATTTATACCTTTATCTCCAAAACTAAAATAGTGATAAAGATAATGATTTGAATTGTTACTTACAGAAAACAATTAAAAATTTAAGATTTTCTTGTTTAAATTCGACAAGTAATGTTTTAGATTTAAATTTGTTGTTTAGTTGTTAAATTCTTACGTTTTAAATAGGTAATATGCTTTTGGTATACTTTTCCAAGACATTTTCCACCAAGAATCCGCTCACTTTGTAATTTGTTTAGCGCAAAAAATGTGTGTTTAGTTAGCGATTCGAAATGGCCCGAACAACAAGTTGTCTGGGCGCCTGCCATTCATTCGATCGATGAACCGACGCCGGTAATTAATCGTCTTGCTCGCTGACTTTGAGCAATTGTTGAAACATTCTTATGCCAAACGGGCATTCGGAAAATGCTCCCCTCCCCTCTGTGGCTTATCATTTAATTGGCTGCTGTGTAAATTGCTCACGAGCATTCAAGTATTGGCAATCAATAAACATTACTCAATATGTGCGACCTCTCGCGATTTCGTATGATTTGCCAGTTTACGCGAACGCGTTTACTCAGCATCCTCATTGTGCGCACTTTGCATATATTTAAATTCATTTCCCATTACAATTTGTTGTGTTTCCGCTTGCCGCTTGACCATCACGAATTTATTTCATTTCATTTAACTTCTACGCGCACTTTTCATCTATTTTCCGTTGGATCTGTGCAAATATGCAAAATGATTGACAGCACAATTAAGACGCCGCAAACGAGGGAGTCTGTCTCCGTTGGAGGGGCATTGCCCGAGGCTGGGGCGGAGGTGCGCGGGGCACGTGGTGGAGCTGCAACCTTATATGGCAGCAAAAGTTAACTTTTTTGCTGTTCCCTCGTCAAAAAAGCAAAGCGCGTCGCAAAACATGTGTAGCAACAGACAATGGACGCTTAATTTGAACTTAATATACATTATATACGATACTTTTCACAAAGTTTACCTAGGCGGGGTACTACTTAAGTGATGTGTAATAGTTCTCGCAATGAGAAGAATGCACTTAGAATGGGGGGACAATAATCTGAGAAAACAAGTCAATGTCAATGAAAAGTAATCGTACCTTAAAGTCTGCAGTGTCTTATGGTTAAGTACACTCGAGTTTAATTTTGGTTTTAAAATTAAATTGACACTTTTCCTTGAGCTCTATCAACACTTTGTATTGGGGGTCAAATGTCATCATAAATTATTATGAGCTCCAAATCGGAGCCTTTAATGTAAACCGAAAAAAAATAAAAGTTTGGAGCTTTCTCCCGCAAATGTTTCGCCATGGGTGCCAGCAACAGCAAGCCGCAGACGGTGCAGATCGCCAATCCCATCCAGATCACCCGCGACGTGGCGGAGCGGATCAACCAAGCCACTGCCAAAAACACGCATCTAGGGGCGAGCCTTTGCGAGATGTGTAGGCAGAGGGGCGAGACGGGAACTATCCGCGACATTGCCAACACGTCGCATCACATGGCGAAGGAGGCAAGGGAAGTGCAGCCTGTTAACGTGGCCAAGTCCTGGAAGAAGCGCTCGTCGGAAGTCGAGGAATCGCAGTTCGATCTGTCCGTGAAGCGAGTTCAGGAGCTTTTCCCCCAGCCGAAGCAGTGGTCGACCGAATACGAAAGCGACATCAGGAAGATCGAGCTTGAAGTCATCCACTGCTACCAACGTTATCCCCACGAAACCCTGCAGTGCTCCGAGTTGGCCAATCAATACAACCGCTTTGTGTTCGGCAGACAAAACGCCGAGGTGGCCAAGATGAAATCGGAACCGGGTGATGAGTTCGTGTAACCCGGAAAGAAGTACCCAAAGATTACAAGCTTACTGCCAGACGGCACTCATATCCAGTCAAATTGCGTATAAAATTCCATTCTCTCAGTGGTTGGTGCGATCGTGGTCGTCAGTGGTTTCAATAAAATCATCTCGGCGACATTTTAAATACTATATGCGTATGTATGTATATGTACTTGATGCTCAGTTCAACAAAAATTAGTTGCATGCAGCCTAAATGTTTTATTCTTTTATTAGTCTTGGCTGATTGCCAGCAAACACGAGTCGTCAAACAAATGAATGACAACGTGAAAAGCATGAAAGCCAGAAAGTGAAACATGCAAAATAAAAAACAAACACGCGCCGACTGCTCCTTCACCCGCTCACGTATACGTATTCCCCCCGTCCCCAGTTTCTGTTTGTTTTTGCGGATAACTATTTCAGTGACAACGCGGCGTATGCGCGATGTGTCGCTCTCAGGCTTTCATACCTGTCCTGCGATTCATTATAAACGCATTGCAGGCGAAAAACTTGGCTAAGTGAGTGGCCAGAGTGGGCGGCGTTATGTGTGAAGGAAAAACCAGCACGGGACTCGCACGGTCTTGGGCTCAACGACTGCCTTGAACTACTTTGCGCCACAATGTCTAGCTCGATGTGTATTAGTGCAACTTACTCTCGCCATCCCGGCAAATAACGTGGCTAAGGGCACATAACAGAATAGAATAACACGGTGTCTCAGGTCTAAGAAAATGCCTTTAACACATTAGTATTTAAAAAGCAGTAAACCTTTAACGTACCTTGAACATGTATATATCATATGATGTATTCTTAAAAATTAGAAGTTTAAAACCTATTACAAACCTATTAAAACATCTTAGTAATTGATTCAAAATTCTTGTTCACTGAATACATATTTGGGGTCAGAGAAGCGGGAAAAATTCTTCAACGCCTCAATCAAGAGTTTGGCTTAGTATTAGTTTCTTCCCTCAAATCTCTGCTATAGAGTATTCCTGCTCTCGACTTCCAAGGAAATATATATTATCCATGCAATGGGAGGCCCTAAATCATCTTCCGACTTCTTGCGGGCGGCTTAAGTTCACCAGTCTTGTTTTCGAGATTTCCACATACTTTCCTTTTGGTTTTCCCACGTTGTGAAGCGGTCTCACATTTTCCGCCATAAATCTGCAGAAAAACCTGCCAAGTGCCAAAAGTTGTTGCCATCATATTCAGGAGGGAAATTGGATTTTAAACATTGAATTAGTGCCGCACCTAAAGCAAACAGAGAGTTCTCGCAATTATTTATGCAAATTCAATTCGAGCCAAGCGGAATGACTACAGAATAAAGCCATCCCGTATATGCCTCTCCACTCGACAGCGGATCCTCCCTTCCCCGGAGTAAGTGGCTCCGAGGTCAAGTGCAGCCAGCTATTAGCGCCCAATGACAGAATCGTTGGCGCAATTTTTTCGATATCTGATGCGTTTTTGATTGAACTATTGAGTAAACTAGGCGGCTTGTTGAGAGCTGTCAGCGTCGCCAGACGTTCGTATTTTAAATGCAATTTTCATGTTGTGCTAAAAAAGAAAAAAGAGGATATGTATATATGGAAGCAGCGGGTATATACATATGGTGCTTTTTAAAAAATATAAATAAGCCGTACTGTACTGGTTTTATATTTGCAGTCGCACAACACACAAAGTACACACATCTGTATGTACATATTTTTTATAGTTTTTTGTTTAACATGTGACTGATAATAAGATCATCGACTTCGTTTAGTTTGTCAAAGGCTGACGAAAGCATCTCTAACCCCATGACTTATGTATATAAATTCGTGAACAATACAATGCGAGTCGATTAAGCCATGTAAAACAATAGATCTAAAAAAGCTAGAGCTCCAAATTTATATCTTTTGCACGTGAATGTATTTCAAAATTACATCATTAATTATAAACAACTTAGATATATTTAAATAAATATTGGGCTTAACTTTTAATTGATAACAAATAATGAGACCTGGCAGAGATCCTCTGACAAAGTAGATTAGAAAACATGGTAGCTATCAGATAATAAATATTTGTTGTTTAAGCTTACATGAAAGAATTACTTTTTGTTTTAAAATTCTCTTTACATCTGTTCAACACAAAGACATCTATTTAAATATAAATTGTTTGAGAGAAAAACGAAATAAATATTCAGTTTTTTCTATATACTATTTACATTGATTATTACTGTAAGGCTAATATTTAATTTCTTTTTTAAGTATTCATGGCTTTGTTTTCAATAATCCCATAATCGCCAGTCAAGTGCAATGACGAATATTAATGAAAAGCAATCGACTCTGGTGGCAGCCACACAGTTCAATGCACGCTGCACATTTTATCTATTTCCCGACTCTGGCTTATTTGTCTCGCTCTCGGTTTCGGGTTCATTTGCTTCGGTTTGCAACGTGCCTCGAATATCTGGCTGAACGGTGACTGGAAAAGGACGAAAGAGGGAATCCCTGCGACTTCAGTGCACTCCTCGGGTTCATTTACATTCGGGGGCCAGTCAGATTAATGGTCAGGCATATATCTGCCCCGTATATTTATGGGGCTGGGGGCAGAGAACTTAATGCCGTCGTTCATATCTCAGCACTGGCATCGCTATTAAAGCGTGCAAGTTATTAGAAAAATGCGTGAGAGGCGGACTAGTAACGAAAAAATGCCCGAATTACTGAAATACCGACACGAAAACGTAAAAAACGAAAATTTATTGGTGCTCACTTCCGCAAACAACCGCAAAAAGCCAGACAGCAAAAGCAGCCACAGGAAGCTATGTGTTCCAGCAATGAAAATAAAACAACATTAAAAATGCATAGCCATTGGCAGGGCGGCACTTGAAATACACTTACTGGCCGCCACAGATGTAGTAAAAAAAATGTTTAAATTAATCACATAGCTTAATTCTTGTTAAATTTGTATTTTGTTAATCAATTGTTTTATTCCAATAACTGGTAAAGATCCCACATGAATAATTTTACCAATTTAATTTTGTCTCTTCCTTTTGACTTTCAGAACGTTTACAAAAATAAGTATAAGAACAAGAACTATTTAAACTTTAATGTTCTTAAACCAATTTTTCTTCAAATAAAGAGGAAATTTCAAATAACGATCCGAGATGTTCAGGCACCACGACATTGCGAACGTACCCCATGAGGAAAGGCAAGGCAATTGGAAGGGCAAACATTTATAAAACACTTTTGGCCATTTCTCTTCATTAACTGCAAACCAGGCGAGACTTCCAGTGAAAATAGGGGAGTCCCAGCTACCAAATCCTTCCCTCTGAATCGTGCTCATTCCCTCCTTCATTCCTTCCCGCCCCCTTTACACAAAGAGAAAAAGAATTGCATTTAGTCTTACTGTACTGCATATTTCCCTGAAATTTATATCAAAACAATTTTGGATATGGAGCTTTTATAAGCAGATTTAATTTTAATGTAAACCTTTTAAACCTTACTTATTATATTTTATCAGAAATAAGTAAAGAAGATCAACTATTAATTTATTCAGAATATATGTATTTGTTGCATATTACTTTTGTTGCTGTGTACTCATCTCTTTCATTTATGCTGGAAAAGTGCGTACTGCGGATGTCCAAGGAGGCGTCGCTTAATGAAGTTTCCCGCCCAAATTCTTGTTGGCCACTTGATGGTCGGAGATGGCGTAATTGATGATGAGGGATGAGGGAGGCCGGCGACACTTGTGACAAATCACTAAACGCAGAACACCGTCCAATTAAAGTGTTGTTGCTCTCGCTTA
>VNJR01012087.1:0-17476 GCA_008042585.1 Drosophila punjabiensis | reverse complement strand
GCGGCTGCGGCTCTCCTTTTATAGCGATCTGGCGGGTTTTAGTGTGCCCGTTCCTCTTTCTGGCGTTAGCCCCTTTCCGGAATGTGACTAACGCCTCCCCGGTCCAGTGTGACCGTCCGTGGGCGCGCCCGCGCTTTCGAATTCGAATATTCGTTTGTGTTTGTTTCTTCTTCTTATCTATATGTGCGCGGCACGCGTCACAAATTCTTTTAATGCATGTAATGTAAATGCAGCTCCATTATCGCTGATGACTCTTTGAGGACTGCCAAATACTAAAATCCAAGATTGCTAATGTCTCATAGTTTCTTCTTCGTTTGTCGACTTCGTATGGAATATCCAAGTATATTTGGAAAAGCCATCTACTACATCGAAAATATACTTGTAGCTTTTCGACGTCAAGTAAAACGAACCTAAATGATCAATGTGCAACGTTGAAAGGGGTGTGTCGCCTTTATCAATAGCGTGTAGATAAGTCTTGCCTTCCCAACTGTTGATTACGTGTGATGCATTTAATACAATTGGAAATTATCTACTTCACTTTCTTTTCCAAGTGCGGTATGTGGAAGTCCTGCTGAACTGCATGTAAAGTCTTCTGCGCTCCCATTTGGCAAAAATATGTAATTATTATCTCCTTCTCCATGCATTTTGGTACTGCCGAAAGGTTTTGTCCACTTACTTGCTTAAATATGATGTTGTTCTTGACCACAAAATCTGCTTACGGCTTCTGATGTAAAATTTTCCTAACCGTCGTTAGATGTTCTGCGCTCTTTTTATCTATGTGTGCACCTCTGATGTTACGATTATAACTGGAAAACGACTCAGGCTATCGACATGCTACATTCTGGATCCCGCTCGGTGTTCTGCATTGAATGTTAAACCTTGTAGATACATTAGCCATTGCAAAACTTCTCGATGAATATTTTTCTTGGAGATTGTCTGTTTAAATGCTGCGCAATCCGCAACTAAAATAAACTGTATTCCCAACAGGTAGTGTCAAAGTCTCTTCGTTGCTAGGTATGCGCCTTTGACCTCCAGAATGTAACTTGTAAACCTTTACTCTTGTGGCGTTGTTTTCTTACTCTAGTAAAAAACAGGGTGCCATTTACCGTTGTGTTGCTGCATCAATGTTCCTCCGAGTCCATGTTTAGACGCATCCACATGCAACTGTGTTTTCGCGCTTTGACTCAAAATTTTTAGAACAGGTTCTTCTAAAAGGGATGATTTTAGTTGCTTCACTGCTTGCTTCTGTTTTCCTTCTATCTTAAAAGCGCAATCTTTTTTTAGCAGCTGCGTTAAGGGCTTAGCAATGAGAGCGTAATTTTTAATAAACTTACGGAAGTAGCCCGTCAACCCAAGGAATGCTTGTATACCCCTAATATTTATCGCCATCGGAAAATTTTTTGCAGCTTTAACTTTCCCTTTCCCAGGCCATATCTGCCCACTTTCCACCTCATAGCCACGAATATTGATATGCTTCTTTAAAAAGTGACATTCTGACCATTTTATATCGAGGCCGTACTGCTCTGACTGCTTAAGGACCCGCTGCATAGGCATTCTTCGACTTTTCGCCAAAAAAAAAAACGATGTCGTCTTTGTACATCCCCATTATACCTTCATTGATCAGCTGTTGGAAAATATATGTGACATACTCACGAATACTGCCGACGAATTATAATACCCAAGTGGGGCTCTGTTAAATTCAAAAAGTCCCTCCATTGTCCCAAACGCTGTGTATTTGCGGCTGCGAAGACTGCAAAATACTACGCACCTTGCATCTTTTCCAGCACTTCGTCTATTAGTGGAACTGGAAATCGATCTTTCCGAACCAATGTGTTCCAAACACGGTAGTCTATCCATCTTCTTAGCTTGCACAACTATACTCGTCGACTTGTTTGCGAGTTATCTCTCGTTCTGCAGCTGATGAACGGCTAGGCTGCTCCCTGAATGCTATCATTTTACAATTCGGTATTATTGTCATCATAACAGGACAGGTTAGCTCCCTCGACGGCTTGTTATTGTCAACTAACTGCTTTACAGCTGCTTTGTATTTGTGTGGGACGTCTAGCTCTGTATCCTGACTTGCGACGTTGTAAACATTATGCTGCATTTCGGCTTCGTCGGCGCCAGCTCCTCAGGTGAAAGCATATTTGCCAATATCCAGCACGACTGTGAACTTCTTTAGGAAATCGAAGCCAATAATTCTATTTACATTGACTTTTGAATCGGGGACGATAAGAAACTTATGATGAGTAGAAATTCCATCCACCTCCACTTTCGCATTCAATGCACCGAGTACACCTGTGGCAGTATTTCCAAGGCTGTACAACTGCAAAACTTTTCTCCATTTGATTTTCAGCAAAATTATCCTTGTATGTCCTGAATCGACTGGACAGGAAACGCCTTTGTTGTTGATTGTAAGGGTCCTCTCCCTGGACTCGCTGATTTCGATTTGAATTTCGATTTTCTCCTCGACAACTCCGTGTTGTATGCCCGCTGCCTCCGCACTTGAAACATTAAGTTATTGTTTATTGTTAAATTTTTTTTTGTATGTTTTGAGCCTTATAATTGGTATGTCTCAAATTACGTGGGATAACGTGCCATGATCGGTAGCATGTTAAGGGTCTTAAGTAATCATAAAAAGGGGTTAAAAGTGGTTCATAGTAATACACAGAGTCTCTTAAGAAAAATTTACGAGATAAGGTTTTTGTTCGTGAAGGATAATGTAGATGTGATATGTGTATCTGAAACCTGGTATATGTCTGAGCAGTCCGATTTGTGATGGTTATAACGTCTTTTCGTTCTGACCGAGCTGAGAACGCAGGCCATATCTGTCTGTAACAGTCTCAACTGTGTGGTCAAGTGTAAACAAACAAGTGAACGTCACATCAAATTTATTTATATTTATGAAGGTATATAGTAAGTCTAGATATTTATTATCTTATCATTTGCATAAACGGCCCAAACCGAACTATTGAGTACACCTGGATTGACATAACCCGTGAGATATCTACTGTTTACACAGACATTATTCTTGAAGGCGATTTTAACAGCAATTTGCTTAACGAGAACCATTTTATAGATAGCTTTGGGGCCTTGGGCCTCTATGCTGTCAACAAATCAATGCCTACTTACTTCACTGACTCCACAGATACCCTTGTTGAATTATTTTTCGTAAATGGCCCTAGTAGTATTTTATTGTATGACAAGGTCTCTGCACCAGTTTTCTCGAAACATTACCTTATATTTTTGACATATGCTTTAGCTTTAGGGACTGGTCTCCTATCTATCAATGTCCAAGTGTTCAGTCTCAATTAAATGTTTTAAATACTTACTTATTATATATGTTTAACAAATGTGTACCGGTCAAAACAAATGTTAATAAACCAAGTCAAAACCTGTAGTTTAGTAATAAAATAAAAGAATTGATACATCAACGTGACATCGCTTACATAAACGGAAGTGGTATAAGACCGATTATTCATGATCTTTATATAAGAAATTAAGATACAAAGCTACAAAACATATAAAGGTTGACAAATGTGAACAATTTAAACTTAAGTGTGAGAATGCTACCTCGTCCAAAAAAAAATCTGAAATGAGCTAAAAAATTACGAATCGGAAAGCTCAGGCAAACAAGCAATTAGAATGTTGATGAAGAGAATCTCTTTCAATCGCTTTCACAAATCGAAGTACCTGAAGCAATTCCTAATCCGTACCTGAACAATATATCTTACTGTGATAATAGTTTTAGCTTTATGTACGTTGATCAATGTAATGTTTTAAATGGTATCCTAAAAAATAAATCGGATGAAGGTTTAGATAATGTTAGTCCCAAATTCTTATAAATTAGATTAAATTAGATGATACTTCTTTCACACATGACATACATATTCAATACTGCAATAACAACTTTGACTATGCCCATAACCTGGAATAGAGCAATAATTATTCCAGTTCTAAAGTCAAACAAGGAAAATAGATCAATTTCAATTCTACCCTTTCTTGCTAAGGTGCTTGAAAATTAAATGGCGCAGCAGATGCTGAGAAATCTCGAAGATAACTCCCTGCTGCTTAATGATCAAACAGAAAATTCTTTATAAGTGCTATCCGTCAATGGAATAACCTACCACATTATTTTAAAACCATAAGGAGCGCAACTCAGATTCAAAATATGATTTAAGAATATCTAAAGAAATAAGCAATAATACATAGATTTATAATTAATATACAAAAACATAAATAAATATATTTCTAAGTGAAATTAGTAAAGTTATAATAAACAACTGAAATATATTTAGGTATTAAAAAACTAAGTAATAATCTTTTTATATCCATCTCGAATCTCAAAGCAAGGAATATGTTATAGCTGCTTTCTTAGACATTCCGCAGGCCTTTAATAGGGTTTGGCACCAAGGTCTCGTAGTCAAGTTGAAGCAACTAGTCAAAAATCAATTGTATGAGATTATTGCCAGCTTTCTATCAAAAAGGACGTTCCAGGTAGTTCAGGATGGTACCTCTTCAACCTCTAGAAGCATCTCGGCTGGGGTACCGCAAGGCAGTGTCTTAGCGCCCACCTTGTACAATATTTATACACATGATGCTCCACTGCTATCCAGAAGAGGACAGAGCACCTTATGTGCGGCCACATATGCTGATGACACCGCCTTACTTTGTAGTTCCCGTTGCATTTATGAAGCGACGGATACTCTGCAGCGAAAACTCAAGGCATTCGAAAACTGGTGCTGTAGATGGAACATCTCCATAAACACGGACAAATGCGCCAGCGTTACATTTACTCTGCGTAGAGACTCATGCCCAGGACTCTTTCTACATAGACAACTAATACCTTAAGTAGGAAAACACAAATACTTAGGACTAGTTTTTGACAGGGGATTGACTTTCTCCATACATATCAAACAAACAATTTCCAAACTACACAGAGCTTACGCAAAAGATGGCTTATGAACTCCAAATCCAAAATTAATCTGGCTAATAAGAGGAGGATCTACACAAACATCATTGCCCCAATATGGTTATATGGACTACCAATCTATGTAATATCGGCAAAGACGCATATAAACAAAATCAGAATTTTCCAAGCCAAAACTCTAAGACACAACACAGGAGCAGACTGGTACATACGCAACAATGACTTACACAGAGACATAAATATACCTTTTGTTGGAGACCTTTTAAACAACACCGCTGAAAAATTTCAAAGAAGACTACAACTACATCCAAACCCGTTGGCCAGAAGGACCAGACATCATGCAAGACGACGATTAAAAAGACCAATTTTTCGCTTTCTGCACATTCTCAAAAAAAAATTAAATTAAAATTAAATTACGTTGACACAGTGGTAGACTCCAGAAATAACTGAGCTGTTCCCTCATTTTAATACGAGCGTTGACGTATTTCGACTACTGCTTTATTGGGATTCAACTACAACTTTATTGGGATTAAAACTTTTACAAATCGAGAAACTCTCAATTGGAACATTATTCCTATGGAATCGTTTTGTCCAATTTTCGCTGCAAGCAGTTCCAGCACTTCGCTCAGTTCGTTGTTGCTATGTACTTCTTCGCGACCGGCTGTTGATTTCAGCATGTTGTGAAAATCAGATTCCCAAATTGGCGATTTCTTCCTCTCCTATTTCTTCTTTTTGGTTTTGGTCTTCTATCTTGTTTGGCAGCAAGAATAAGGTTGTATTCAACTCCATCTCTTTAATATCTGCGTTTATTGGATTTGGATTTATATGCTGCTGTTCATTTCTGGTTTTATGTTAATTATTTGTAAAGTAATTTTTGTTCTTCTTCGCGGATTGTAACATCTTAACGACTTTTAATTGAACATTAACTTGCTCATTTAGTCTTTGTCTTTGTCTTTATTTGTCCGAAGCTCACTTGATTTCGCTTAAGCTCGATGTAAGAAAAATGGATATTATCTACGTTTTTTTTATTGTGTTTATAGGTTAAAGCATATAAAGTATTGATTATAATAGATGTTTAGTAATGGAGTAAGAACTGATTTGTCGCGATTTTACAACTTATTGACAACTTTTCGGCTGATTATTGAACGACTCTACATCTTCTCAACTTTTCTCTGACGGCTTCTACTTCTCAGTGCTGGAGCTTCTTCGATGAATCTTCAACTTCACGACTGCATGCGATATAGGTAGGTTTGCCAGCTGATGCCCATAACTCCTCCTTACATATATATGTTTCCCATTCCTGACGTATCGCGTCAGGCTCTCTGGTTTTCCCGCCATCTTTCGTATCTTAAAAATGTGAAGTCAAGACTTTTAAACAAAATTTAAAAGAACCGTGCTGCACGTCGACCGTGCCAAATATTTAACTACTCGCTCTGACTTCCTGATTACCGATGTTTCAAAAATTACCTAATTCTTTATAGAAATGAGTTTCAGGCGAACCCTAAGCAATTTTACTCGTTTTTTAATTCTTAAGGAAAATCTAAAATTTTTTCCATCTAGTCTTCATCTCAATACCGCTTCTAACGAGCCTGACATCGCGAACTTATTCGTTTATTCCAGTTCCTCAGCCTCATCGTATTTATATTCTCATCTGCATTTTTATGCCCACTGTCAGTGAAGGCGATGTTCAGAATCTTAAAACACTCAAACCTTCTTTCTCTTCGGGCCCAGATCTTGTACTTAGCTGTGTATTGATAAATTGTGCTAGTGCGCTATGTAGACCATTGTCTAAACTGTTTCATTTGACCCTTCAGCTCTCATTTTTCCCAGAATGTTGGAAGGAATCTTTCATAATTCCTCTTCACAAGAAGGGTAGTAAATCTAGTATTGAAAACTACAGAGGGATTGCCAAACAGCGCCTTTAAGGCCTGCCCTCCGGCGCACTTGTCACGGTGTAACGTTTATACACAAATTAATTAATGGTCATGTTTCATCTATCTATTTTTTAAATTGGCTGCGGCGGCTCTCAGTCCCTTCAAGGCCGACGCGACACTTTCGACCTATTGAGACTCTTGAGAATGGTATTTTATCCTACCCATGCCGAGTCTGCAAAGGCACTATAGGGTTTTTGACCACTTTTTGCGGCTTTTAATCATTTTTTAAAAGTGCTCTAATTAAAAAAAAATGAGTTGGAATGTATTAACAGAACATCAAGATGTTATGCTCCATACTCAAAATGTTAATACTTAACAGCATATGTTACCATAACAGCTGTAAAGTCAGCTGTTGCATCCGAAAGTACGAGCGCTAAGATTGCAATTTTTACGAAGTGATCTTTGAAATTAAACTATTTGTGTAAAACACCATTTTGAACGGAAAAAACTAATGGATACTGATTTCACATGTTTGTCCTACTTGTTAAAAGTATTATTTGTTCAAATTGAGCGTGTTTATACCAAAATTTTGCCATTTTATAAATGCACCTTAAGGTGAATTTTGGGAAACAAATTTAAACTTTGAGAAGAGTTTTGAAACAGAAGTTTGCATTAGTTTTTAGTGCGTCTAAGTGTATGCTGTAGCGTTGTCAATTCTGAACAAAAGGCTATTAATCTTATTGTGCACTTTTGCGCACTTTTGGTGCAATTTGAATTTTTTCTTAGATAACCTCACGTTCTCCAACGCCGATTTGTATGGCATTTGTATGGAAAAACACTGAAATCCGGTATTTCGGTCAGATATGTTCGAGGGGAAAAGTTATCCGATTTAGCTCAAAATTGGTATATCGTGTTAAAAAAGCAACAAATTTCAACTCATTAAAATTCATTAATTTATTTTTAGTTTTACCAGATCGTTTCTATGGGAGCTATAGGATATAGTTTCCTGATCCGAACGATTTTTATACTATATGTGCCTAGGAACAAATAATGATGATAGGTAAAGTTTCATGTCGATATCTCAAAAACTGACTGAGTTATTAATTAATGCCACAAAAACAGGTCAAAAACCATCCTCTTCGGAAGTGTCACCATGTCTTAGGCTTTGTAGTGGCGCTACAAATCACCCTAAGCCTAAAAGTCCACACTGGACTTTAAACTATGTTGCGATCGGCGAGCAGCATAAATGTTCCCCAAATTGTTTGTAGCATACTTTTGGCGTAGCATAATGCTTCCAGTAGCGATGCTCGGGAGATTTCGGGAAGATCTAGGGTTGCTCTCGATAATGGAAAGTGTCAAAAAGATGGGTAGGTCCATTCTTTTTGATCTGACCACCGAACACAATGGACGTACTCTGGAGAGCCTAAGTTTAGCCTTATAATTTTTGAATGCGCAATTCATCAAACCAAAAAGACGAATAAAAACCCCTAAAGAATTTATATTGGTGCCAGGGTAAAGATTTTATTTTGGCTTGGGCATATAACTGGCCCTGTTTACTAATTCAATCCTTCATATAGGATTGGCACCGGCAAAATTCGGTGGCTCACAACTCATTTTAGTTGGTCCGAATTAGAGGACTCACGGGCTTGAGGCGCCTCCTACCCAAACGCAGCGAGACTCCTTACGGCAGCGGCCTTCTGCATCAATCGAGCTTTGCAAAGCCCAAGCAAATAGCAAGAGAGAAGAGAGCATCGATCGCAGCGCAGTGCAGTGCATTTTTTTGTGTGTTTTCGGCGGCTGACAGTCGTCTCTAGCCCCACGCCTATATAAGTTACACTAATACATAAATAGTGGCGAAATAATCAACGATCGGAAAACTAATAGTGCTTAAATTCGGTTACGAGGAAACTTTATGTAGAGCCGAGTGAAAAACCCATTTTTTTATTTAAATTAAGAACCCAGTCGATCCCAACCTCCGCAAGTGCACACGTGCTAAAACAACAACAAGCCCAACTTAAATCAGGCTCAGCCAAAAATGTAGCGATAAAACGCTGCAATATGCCTTAGTTAAGTTAGTCGTTAAATAATTACGTTAGTTTTTCATCTTCTTATTCATATTTTTATTTATAAAAAAAATTTGTTTTGCGTTTTCTAAAATTCACGTAAAATGTATTGGCAAAGTAAAGAAAGAAATATCGAAAACCTGCGGGAAAATTAAAAGTAAAGTGAAACAAAAACATACAAAAGTGATAGAACGCCCCCAAAATCTTCAGTACATATCGAATAATTCATATAAAATAAATTAATTGCATTGAAGATCGGATGTAAAATCAAACATAAAATAACCCAGTGTCAAGCATAAACATAATTCCCGATAAGAATTGTTTTCAGCTGTAAACACCGTCCAAATTTTCGACGTTGGCGCTGCAGCCAAAATGTAAGTGCAACCCATCTCATTGCTCTATTTGTTTGGCCCGTGGCTTTCGTGGACCTATAAGCCTCTCATTCATTTAAAAACATAGTCTAAAATAGGCAAAAGCTTATCGGATAACGTTAATGCAGTTCTATCTCTTTATCTTGATCGCGAGCTATCAGCTATTCAGCGCCCTAAGCTTTAAAGAGAGCAAAGCTTAACTCATCGCGGTGCCTCTTTTGGATCTTCTCCTGCCTAGCTTTGCTACACTGAGCGACGATTTTTTTTGAAGATAATTAATAGTAATTTAATTTTCATTTTTTCGGAATTTAATTAATAAGAAATTTGGTATGTTGTGATTATTACGCATTATTATTAGAATTAAATTTAGAATTTCAATTTCCCATCCTATGTTCTGGCAGTGCATATTTCCCTCTCTTTTTGGATAAACTATTAATATGATAACATACACTAAAAGAATTTTTTTTGAAATATAAAGTAACTAAATTAGTTAATTTATCTTTTCTTAAGACTTTTAGTTCATTTAAATAAAAGTATTAATTAAGAAATAGTAGTAACATTCCTTACTTGTAATTCTTATATAATGCACATGTTGGAAGTTAATTAAATCTTTTTATTGGAAACCGTATTGAAACCCGAAAGATGTGCTGAAATAGGATAACTTGACTAAGGGATCGCCAGTCTTGGCTGTAGCAATCGATCATGGTAGGGTGGGGTCAAAGATTCGCTATTTAGTTGTCCAGTGCCATATCTTTCTCTTCCTTTTTCTTTCTTTTCCTCTTCATTTCTTCAGACAATTGATGATTGTTTCAAGAGCATTGTGAGATCAGTACTTTTCTACCCTTCCCAACTACCGAATTAATTTTGAGCCGGAACCAGCGCGTACATTCCCACTGTCGCTCACTCCGAACATCTGCTCGTCCCAAAACCTTCGTTATACGTTACAGCTTGACGCTGAGAAGCGGCTCCAGGCAGTCATCGAGTAGAAATACTGCGTCAAATGTCTGGCCAACCATCATTCAAAGGCTATTTCCGCAGTGACGACCGACTGCCAGAAGTGTGGACAGGATCATCACAATCTTCTCAGCGTTATCCTATGCCTTCTAGAGCTAAATCTTATTGTCTTTTATTTTGCTGCGTATCCTCGCAAAGGGGTAGGGGGGGAGAATGTTCATTTATTTTTTGTTACATGTTGAAATGTCCTTAGATTTAAATTCTAATAATGTCTTAAGACACCTATCCTTACCTCTGCGGGCGGGAGCCCGTTTTTCTGTGTTTATCTCGTTATATATACAGCCAAATAAAGCTGAACTAAGGTCTACAACTCTTAAAGGATATATTAGCGGCAGAATCGCCCCCCTACAAACAGCTTTATAAAAGTACTGTAATTAACTTAAAATACTTCTAGCGTTCTTATATCAAGCATCGCCAAAAGAAATGTCCATATATTTTAGCGTCTAGCTTTAACCTATTGATTTCCAAAAGGTTAACAAAATTCCTGAGCTCTGCAGATATATTAACAACACGATGCAAGCTCCTCGATCTCTACCACAAATAGATTCTCAGGTTGTCCTTAGCTATGAGACGTTAATACTAACACAACGGAGACTGGAGATTGCTCAATACCTCAATACGTACACCGACGGCTCCAAGATGGATGGAGGAGTAGAAGCGGACATATACTTTACAGTCCCTAAAATGAGGCTGTTGAATAAGCTACCAAGTTAATGCGGAAGTATTCGCCATTGGCGGGAGAGCTTGCGCAGAGCATGAGGCGGTCAATTTGTTTGTAGACAATCGAACCGCAGACAAACTTGCAAAGAATGGCGTCGGACCAGCAAATGTAAGAATAGTAGAAAATATTCCTGTGTTCTTAAGAACTCTTCAAACGAGCTAGAGAGACAGACCGTCGGACGAGTAAAAAAAGAAGACAAAGTTTTCTTAGGTTACTGTCTGGCTTCGACAAGCTGGGTATCACTGACATCGCCAGCTGCTGGCAATGGTATAAATCCGAGGCATCCAAAGCATCTCATTTGTAAATATCCGGATCGAAAGACTATACCATATACATAGCTGCCATAGGAGCAAACGGAAACATTTTTGAAAAAAAATTGTTGCTTTGACGGTTTTCAATATATATTCATTTAATTTTAAGGCATTTTCTGTTTGCATTATAATAGTTTTGGATTTTTATTTTATTAAATTCGGAGCGATAAGAAAATTTTTATAAAAAATGATTTATATGTGGGATCCGATAGGATTGGTGAAGTAGGTTGAGTTACCAGAAGTGGTCACACCCATTGGTTTCTGACTCCCTTTATGAAACGTACTAAATAAGTCTGGCAACTCTTTGCAAGGGAGTCGCCGCCAGAATCTCGTCACGATCACACACCCTTCGAACAGAACAATCTTTGTTTAAAATAAGTTACAAGTATAATTTAAAAGGAATAAACAATATCCTAATTTAAAGTCGGTCTTACAACTTTGTGGAAAAGAGGACACTGCATTTTTGGGGGCTCGACCGGAGATTAAGGCCGAATGTGGGATCCGATAGGATTAGTGAAGTAGGTAGAGTTACCAGAAGCGGTCACACCCATTGGTTTCTGACTCCCTTTATGAAGCGTACTAAATAAGTCTGGCAACTCTTCGCAAAGGAGCCGCCGCCAGAACCTCGTCACGATCACACACCCTTCGCACAGAACAATCTTTGTTTAAAATAAGTTACAAGTATAATTTGAATGGAATAAACAATATCCTAATTTAAAGTCGGTCTTACAACTTTGTGGAAAAGAGGACCCTGCATATATTTTGTACTTTTTTAGAAATTAGTCGAAGTTAGCTTCCTTTCTTTTTTGTTTCAAAGAATTTTTTTGTAACCTTACATAAATTGATAACACTTACTTTCTAGAAGTGCCTCGCATATCAATTTTACTGAGGTAATTGTTCCAAGTGCAAAAAATGGTCTGGAATAGTCTGAAAAGTGACGGTTGACCAGGCAAAATCATCAACTGGTCCTGATAACCGAGAATAACGTAACCCCACTGAAGTGTTGTGGAGGATGGCTTTGCAAAGGAAAGTCTGGAGAGCAAAAGTCAAAATCACCATTCTGCTAATAAAGTTGTTGCAAGCTTACACATCTGAACGCAAAGAGAATGTTTGCAGCAGAACGCCTTATTTCCATTGTTGTAACTTTTATTTTCAAAGTATCTTGTTTCTGACAATAAAAAATAGGTAACAGGTAAATAGTTTCAAATTAGACAATAATTATCCCCGGAGACTAAACGCATCAGATTCTGAAAGCTGTTGGTCTGTATAGTTCGAAAACGAATCACATCACTTAACAATTTTGAGTAAATCGCGGTCAAAGTATAAAAAAAACTGCTTGATTTTGCACTTTTTAAAGCCTAATAAGACGAAAAAGGGTCACCAAAGAGAGACCTCAGGTTCATCATTTTTGAACTTACTTTTGCCTTATATGGTAGCTATGCTATAGTACTTATAATTAAAAAGAAATTGTAACGGCACGGCTAGACGTTGGGATATTATAACATATTATAATTATAACAGTAACGGAGAAGTTTTTAACCTATAGACGAGAATGACACACAGTTTTTTATTAATTATTATAATTTTTTCCTGTTGTAATATATATCAAACTAAAATGAATTTGTAATTTAATTTTTATAATACCAAAACGCAAATGGCTGAAAGCTGTTTTTACGTTAGTTAGAGAAGACCTGAGAAATTTTCTGGCACCAATGCTTGCCATTGCATAATCTAATGATCCTTAATCTGCGGCGAATCATAACTCTCTACTTTTGAATGGTCAGAAAATATATCCAATTAAAATAATAACAACTAAAATAAATACACAATTTGATTCCTTAAAGTTTGATTTTAAATACTCGGGTACAGCTCATATTATGGCTTGTGGTTTCTGAATGGTCATCGTAGTCATTAGTTTAATCAGTTTGTAGCCGTTTATCTTTCAGGAGCAAACACCCGGTAAAACTCGACGCAGTACTCGTGTTAAATCGGGGAGTACACCCCAAAAAGCTCTCCCTCAGCGCTATTTAAAGAAGGCATCGAAACGACCATCGCGACTCTGGAATTCAATATAGATGCAGTATCCATTATGGAGACAACTGGCGTTACTTTTTATAAAACTGTGGTGAGAAATGGCCTTCCTCAGCGATCGGTTTATAAGTCTTCATCAGCACCCTTTTCTCGTCTTTCAAACAGGCCAGTGTTATGGCAGCAATGCGTAGATTTGCCAGGCATTGGCTACTTTCAGCCATTTCATTCTGTTCAATTAAAAATTTATTTATTTTCATTCGTATGAATTCAAACAAACAAAGCAAATTGTTGTTACGTCAGGAAAAAAAATATAAATTAAAAAAATTGTGTGAGTCTCGTCTATTGGTTGAAAACTTCGTCGTTACTGCTATAATATAACATATAAGTTCCCAACTTCTAGCCGAGCCGTTACAATTTTTTTTTTAATTATCAGGGCTACAACAAAGCAAAAATATGGGGCAAAAGTAAGTTCAAAAAAAGCATTATAGCTGATGAACCTGAGGTTAATCGTTAGTTATCCTTTTCCCATATTGAACAATAAAGATTAAGATTTCATTTTAGCCTAAACCCAGCAATGGGGCAAGTAACATTTTCGTGTTATTGGGCTTGGAAAAGTTAAGAAGCAGTTTTTCATACTTTGCGATTTCCCAATATTGGTACGTGTGGAAACTTTTCGTTTTCGATCTTGCAATGTACAGACCAAGATCTTTCAGAACCAGATGAGCTTAGTTTCAGTGGTTTTTTGTCGACCTGTATATTTAATGAATAGCATTTTAAATATATCAGAAATCTTTTGTTTTTTTTAGATATTAAATTATTGACAACACTCTAATGGTAAATGGTATCGGATATGTTGTGGAATTGCAAAAGGCTTGTTTTACTCATAAATCAAAAATAAGATAAGCCATACTCTAGGGGATCGCTAATGACTTTATGTTGGACTCGCCACTGTTGAACTGACATCCCAAAAAAAATTCGTATATAAAAATCACGGAAGTGTTACTTTTGCGGTGTTCTCTTATACCGGGGATCTCAGTTTTAATTTATGAGTAAAACATGCCTTTTTTCAAGGGATCGTTGACTATATAAACATTTAAAAAAATACCTTAAATTTGTTGGAAATAAATCAACCAAGACGCAATACAGAGTACTGATGCTCAAGGAAGTCAATGCTTCAAAAGCTGATGATAAAATTAAATTTTCAGTTGAGCTTCTAACGAAATATAGTCCAAGTGTAATTACTCCAGCTGCTGTCAAACTGAAAACTAAAAAGATTTAAATCTGTATTATATTGTTAAATGCAAAAAATTAATAAATTAAATTGAAACTAATAAGATTGCATCAAAACAGAACAAAAGCTAACTTTGACAAGCCGAAGTTTATGAAACCTTAAACAATAAAGCAGACCATCCACGAAAGTATTTCTTCAACAAACATGTCAAAACGTTAGTCGTTGGTTGTAGGGGGACCAGTTTCGTGCCAATGGATGACAACTCTGGAACTAGCACTGTTTGTAAAAAAATTTGCACTCAAAATATCAAAGCAATTTTTTGCCTGCAAAATAATCATGTTATGTGGTAAGCTATGTTAAGAGCGATGCCTACAAAAATTGAAATATAAAAAGTAAATCATGAAATATCATGCTTCAATTTATGTTTCCGAGAAATTTTTTCACTTTTGGGTGTTCAAATGAAGGTCATGTTCGACAGCATGTTTTCCAACTAATTCTATCGTGTAGTATTTGCTATACAGAACCAATGTCGACAAATATTTAAAGCCTTGCTGGATTTGGTCAGAAATTGGCAAGTCAGTAAGGGAATTATTTTCCATCAATATATATAAATATAAGTTATTTGTATTTACTAATTTTCTCGAATAGGTTGTGATTGATTAGGACATTGTAATCACTCGTTGTACATACCACGCCCAATACAATAAAAAAAGGCCTTCGCTTAAACCACCCCCAAGCAAAAAAGACAGCCCAACATGTTTGAAAAAAATTGTTCTGAAATCACACACACAAACGACAATAACGACTGCATACGGGAACCCAATTGCATTAATCACACTCCCCTGGATAAAAAATGCCCAATCTTCGCCAATGAACATGATGACGCATATTAGCCATTAAAATCACCGTTTTGTATATTATGCACGAAACAGTCCCATTCAAGAAACGTCGTATTCACAGACTCTGAAAAATCCAATACCCAAAGTACTAATAGAAAAATGGGTAAAAACAAAACGAATCACCAGGATCACAAACACTATAGAAGACATACCAAAGGATTTAAACAATAAAATCGAAAATATAACAATACCAGGAACTAGGGCACCGTTAACTTATGACATCATTGATAATGAAATGGACACTTTTCTTGATCTCGACTCTCGAGTCACCTCAACTTCAGCAAGGGGCCGTACATCCAAAAGCCAAAACAAAGAATCATCCGCCCTATCCAAAACACTTAAGGTAAAAAACGAAAATCCAGCTCGTATAACCCCATAAAACAAGCACAAAAAAACTCTAATGTCTTGAAAAATATTGCAAGGAAACATAAATGGATACGAAAATATTTAGAACTAACGACTACTACTGATCTAATTAAACTCTCCACATATTATGTCAATTCAAGTAAAACATATACAACAAATGTACAACCTACCAAAACCTAATAATAGCATGTTGAAAAAGATTGCATCCAACAAATTCAGTGAAGTAACCCTTCGAATACAAAGCGGGCACCTAAAGTACCACAAACACCACCAAGCAAACTCTTACCTAAAGTTCCCTGGTGGAAGAAAAACTATCATACCTACACGAAGAAATGAACCAAAATTGGAGAGCACTAAGAAGCCGAATAACGCAACAAACTGTAATAGTATATCAATGAGCCAACGCGCGCCTTAAAAGATAAATAAAAACAAAAAAAAACGGAAGCAACAGCCACATTTACATCAACTATACAGACAAATACACCAACCAAGATAAGTAAAAGATAAACTCAATTCGTCAAATCTTGTATGATTATTGTCTGAAATCCAAGTCCGATTTATCCAACACTGTGGCAGCTTCCAGTTCTTACTCCGAATAGTTTGTCCAAGTTCCAAAATCCTAAAGTGTATGCTCAAACTTATGACCTTTCCACAGTGAGACATCCAGTCTCCAAATCCCTTTCGGTCACTGTGTTTCGCTTGCATTTATTTACACTTTCATATACGAAATACAGTCCACTCCACATACATTCGCCGCAAATATATATTTACAAAATATACGGAAATATATACACATATATTAACAATAAATCCACATCCATAAGCTAAGTTTATACTAAATTTCCGGAAAAATTGACACAAATTTTGTTAAGTATATATTTTTAAACCTATAAATCTAAAATATACAGTATAATTCGCTTAACTGCATCGAGTCGATTGCAGTGATTTTGGAGGCAGCTATCTTAAAAAGGCAGCTAACGTAATTTTTATAAACTGTCTAAAATAGAATGAATTTGATCCATTTAAATGAATTTTATATAACATTGCAAATTGAAAGAATTAAGCTTGTAGTTCTTATATAACATTTGTTATACACATATGTATTTATTTTTACATACTACATATATGTATTATTTTTCTTGAAAAAACTCTGTAATTTTTGTTTGCACTGATGCCGATACAGATTCTTTTAAAAATGAGTCCTCTAAGGATGTAAGGCTTGGAAGAAATTCTTCGCATTTCTTTTGAATGCAAAGACGCTTTAGCAGCTTAATGGCTAAAAACCCTTCTTTAAGAGTGTGGCATTCCGGTTCCTCGTCTGCGTCGTCATCAGTTTGGTCAGTTTGATCAATATCGCTACCGTCTTCGTTATTTTTGGAAACTACAGAATGCACTATTTCTTCGTCTGTTAATTGACCATGACAAACAATGTCTTGATCAATAGTAGCATATTCATTCAAACTCATAAATTTGTTGTTTCCAAATTCGAATCCTAGATGGCGCAGTTAAGTTGGATGATATTCATAGAATAAGACAGTTAAATTCTGCCGAAACGAGGCACTTAAGTGCGAAAGGCAGCTAACTTGAATGCAGCAAACGTAATTAATTTCATACAAATGAGACCATAAATGCAGAAAAAATAGAAATAAGGCAGTTATCTTGACG
>VNJR01012077.1:1589-40019 GCA_008042585.1 Drosophila punjabiensis | reverse complement strand
ATACTCTCACTCGTACATAAGTCGGAACGAGCCGGATCGGTCAACTATATCATATAGCTGCCATACAACCGATCCGTAAATTTGTTGAAAAAAAATTATAACTTCACTGTTTTTCAACATATCTTGATCAACTCTCGGTTATAAGCTATATATATTACTCCAGATTTTCGGATTTAATTTTATAAAGATCGGACTACTATATCCTATAGCTGCCATAGAAACGATCGGTAAACGTGGAGAAAAATTACATTTTACATGTAAAAATGTGAAAAAACGTAAAAAAAATGTAAAACTTCACTGTTTTTCAACATATCTTGATCAACTCTCGGTTATAAGCTATATATATTACTCCAGATTTTCGGATTTAATTTTATAAAGATCGGACTACTATATCCTATAGCTGCCATAGGAACGGTCGTGAACTTTTTAGAAAAAAAATTATAGCTCTGTCAGTTTTCAACATAATTTCTTCTACTTTTAGATACTAGTGGTTCATATTTTTTCAGAATTTTGTTGTAAATTTCATAAGAATCGGACGACTATATCATATAGCTGCCATACAAACGATCGGTAAACGTGGAGAAAAATTACATTTTACATGTAAAAATGTGAAAAAACGTAAAAAAAATGTAAAACTGTAAAAATTGTATGTATATGAAAGTAGTTCATATTATATTATATTGGGATAGATTATAATTTATACAATTGGAATCTGCAAGGGTATACCAACTTCGGCGTGCCGAAGTTAGCTTCCTTTCTTGTTTTATTATGTTTTCTTTTTTTTGACTCGACTGTTGTGGTTGTTGAATAATTTTTATAGTTGACAGGAACGGAAGTAACACAAATTCTTGCTTTGGTATAAAAAAATAAAACCGTTCCAAATGCCTAGATTGATTTGGCTGTTGTTGCTGGTAAAGAAAGGTCCCCTCCCCTGGCTTCTGAGAAGATTTTAATAATACTTTTGCTTTTTTATAAAATTCTATTTAGAATATTTATCAAAAAGTAATAAATCTTAATTTAAAAGGTTAAAAAGTTAAAAATTCAAATATGACAAAAGTCCTACTACCTTCAAGATGATTGCATTTTTCTCAGTGTCCTGCGAGCAGGTATGCATTTAAGTGAATGTGCGGCGTGCTGTGGCTTTGGCAGGCTTTTGCCAAGTGCATTTGTGTGTGGTTGTGCGGTGCCCGGATTGTACTGAATACAAATGGCACCCGCTGTGGGTGGGTGGGGCACATCCCACAAATCCAACACACAAACACTGCGAAACTATTGCCTACCTTGAGGTGCAGTTAAGCCAAAATGGTGGCTCATGTCTGACATGCAAAGTGCATGTGCCCATAACACACAACTATATGTTTGTATATATGTTTATGATGTAGAACACAGCAGGGAAATGCAAACGAGGCGTGTGTTTAGGTAATATAACACAAAACATAACTCAAACAGACTACGGAACTTAACGGAGTAATCACTAAGAGCATCAGGCCATTTTATAAAATAAATCACAAAAAAAGAGATAATGGCATAACCCTAGCCGATTCATGTTGCCAACTCAGTTGTTTCACTCCTTTCCATTAGTATCTCAATCATTTTAATCATAGTTGTGCGATCCGAATTTAACATTTAATCAGCTTAATGTGAAATCATATTTGGCACAACGACATCAAATATTTTTGACAATTTCAAGTGCTTACGTTCAGATTCAACTATTTTGATATAGAACTGTTTTGAGCTAATGACCTATGGGGAGATCTTGTTGTGTTGACAACTGAAAACTGATTAAACTATTTTGATACAAATACTATTCGTATTAATGAATAAACTATTTTGATACAAATACTATTCGTATTAATGATCTCTTTAGTAAGTTATTTAGTAATTAAAGATAGAAACACAAAGCTGTAAAGTATACTAAGTGAGACTATCAACTTTGCTTCGTAAAATTCTAGATGAATATAGGTAAAAATCTAAACAGACTCTCCTGAATTTAGATTTGGTATAAAACTAAGATAAACCATAAAATACTGTTATTTAAGTTAAAGCCTCCAAATAAACCTAAGCTCATTTTTGCTCCCCAATATTTAGAGATATAAATAATAAGCTATTTAGATCCCAGTTGGTATTATTAAATATTATTTAAAAACACCATAAAAATAGTTTCCCTTGATAACTCACCTTCGGCTGGAGCATTGGCCACCGCTGCCTTGGTTGCCTTGCCCTCCTTGTCCTTGGGCGTGATCATGTCTGTGGATTTGCTGGTGACAATATAGGTCTCGGTACTCTCGGGGGCACCGCTTCCGCTATGCTTCAGATCCATCCAATGGGTGCTGCTGGTGGGGGTCAAAGGTCGCTCTGCGTGCCTTGTGCTTGCAGGTGCAGGTGTAAATTCTGGGCGGTTGTGCTATGGCAGCGATTGCCGTGATCGGTGGTGTCGTTCAATTGCTGGGTGGATTGCTCTCTGTTCTCGATTTGATGGCAGTTCCTGGTTTTTTAAAGCAGATATCCAAAAAGAGTTCTGAAAAAATGAGTAGAAAATTAAAAATATTAGAGATGAAAACAGCCTTTAAATTGCTATTAAATTTCTGTCTCGCCCTAATCCAATTTTAACCGCGACGAATTTTCATAAAAGATACTTTTTCTTTGTTGTGGTCTCGGCGTATAACACACATAATATTGTGGTTATTGGTTCAAGGTTGCTGGCAGATTGGGGAAAAATTATGTAAATAATGTGGTTATTGTTAGCTGACCCTGAACTTGGGAAAAGCCAAGTTAAAATCCCTCAAAAGAGCACCTTACAAGCTTTGGAAAGTTTAAGCTTTGGCAGCTGATTCAATAATAAAAAACCTTTTTAACTTGGTGGAGTGCATAAAACTCTCGTTAAAGCTTTGGATAATTTATTACTTTAATACGTGATGTTCTACTTTAAATATTTGCAAGCCTAATAGCTCAAATTACTTGCAAAAACCATCCATTAATTTAACCTGGTAATAACAAAGCCATAACTGTAGACTTAAATTAATCAACTAGACTAACTCTACTATAGTTTTTGTTTATTATCCCCTGTCAATATTACAAAGTGAGCAAAAAAAGGCCGTAAATCATTTAATATAACCATCTATAGAAGCCACTAAAAATCATGTTCGGTTTGCCTGCCTTGATTTAATTTCAGCTTTTAACGAACACTCAATGTGGTTTTGGGGTAAAGCAAACAAACGCAATCCCCGGATATTAATACGCCTTAATTAGCTTGTTGACCGTTGGGTGATTACACGCGAATTTTCCATCTGCTGTTGCTGCTGCTGTTGTTGTGACACTGCAATTTGCGGATGCTTTTCAGTGCTTTAATAAAGCCATTGAATCAAATTTAAGCACGAAATTCACCCTCAGGGCCACTTGTTGCCGCACTATTCCGCATTTTCAGTTATTTTAGCTTCAGCATCAGCTTTGGGCTTAGCTCTGGCTTTGGCTTGGCTTTGGCATTCTGGGAAAAATGCAATCAGCGACAGATGACTGACTTTGACTGCGTCTGCCGCCAAATGAATTGAGTGGATTGCCGAATTGGAATGCCCGGGTATTCCGGTTGTTCGGATTCCTATTTGAATTTGGGTCGCCATTTTTTTTGGGTTTCTCTTTTTTTTTGTTATTATCGCCAACTCATTTGGCACGTGCGAATAGTGCACTTTTGGCATGGCTTAATGCCATTAGCTCTGAAATTAAATTGTTTTTCCCAAGTGACGTGCCGTGCCCGATTGACAAATTGTGTGCACCGTTTTTCCTCATTTCCATATCGGCTAATTAGAGCGTTCGTTAGCCACGTAATGGATTTTCAAATTGATAATCACTGCATTTTAATCAATTTGCGTTTTTTAAAGGGCACCATAGCTTTAGCTTGCTTTTCGCACAATCGGAGGCCGTCGCTCGAGCAGAGACAATTACGGCTCTGCCTTGGTAGGGTTCTTTGGCACCCAAGAAGTTCGGATTGCAGGAATTTGTATTGTTTTTATTCGCTTCGGAACAGAACACTCAAGATTAGCGTCATCGCCGATGGTT
Organism: Drosophila punjabiensis; assembly: GCA_008042585.1. Classification (NCBI taxonomy): domain Eukaryota; kingdom Metazoa; phylum Arthropoda; class Insecta; order Diptera; family Drosophilidae; genus Drosophila; species Drosophila punjabiensis. The sequence continues at coordinate 35,966 of VNJR01012077.1, read as the reverse complement.
GCCCAACGGCCATTACCTTTGCTGGGAGGTGGGTGGTTCTCTTCGCCGAGATAAATACTCGTAAATGGAGTGGTATTTCACTGGGACTCGAAGATAAGACTGAGACTGCACTGAGAATAAACTACTGCCTAAGGTAAGAAATTAAATTCTTGATTGGCGTTTTGTTTTAGTTTACAAATGTATCGTATTTACTCTTTTTATTTTTTGATTTTAGCTTTTATAAGCATGGCTTAGCATAAGTGATGAGGCTTCAGCTTTCGGGCTTAAGCTGGCATTACATAAAGTACTGCGACTAATAAATTACACTGGTAATTATTTTGTGAAGGTAAGTTAAGGTAAAAAGTGACACAAACTTTAATTTTGCAAACTGGTAAAAGTTATCCATGTTTTTTATGAAACAAAAATCTATTTTAAATCTTTAGTATTAAAGCTTTTCGTGATTTCTTTATTAAAAAAATTAATTTAACATCATTAATTATCGAAAAGTTTGTGGTTCTAGATTATTTTTCTTTTTTATCATTTCTACGCAATAGATTTTGTGTAAAATGAGCAAGAAAAAATTCAACAAGAAATAATATAAAATAAATGCAAAACTTGTTATCTTGAAACCTGTTTTGTTCTGACCCACTTCTTGTGTTTCTCTTACTTATTCATAAAAACAAACCAAAAAATTCACATAATGATTAAGAAAAACTCTTGTACTTATTGTACAAAAGTTGTATTGCAAAGTTTTATATATTTATTGTTATTCTTTATTTATGATCTTTTAAAACAGTTTTCTTTGTTATTAAAGTTTTTATAAGTAGCAGGAGTATATGTATATATACTTTCTTCACATTCTCAAACCCATTTAAACCTTATCTTTAGTGTTTTCTTTTAGTACTTGCTCTTTTCCTTCTATTAAGTTTTTCGCTCAGTGCAGCTTAGCCGGGGCTCCGAATCAACGTAAATAACTTCCCGAAAAGTCTGGGCATCGGAAATTGACTTTCAACCTGCCCGGCCCACCACCTCCGCCAATAACACGCACGTACACTTTTCATGGCGATTTTTCGCGGGGCCAATAAAACTCGTACTGGATATTCAAATTGAAGGGGGGATTATGGTGGGCCGGACCTGGCTTTTAAGCCCCCCGCAACTCCACCTGCACAGTGCATTCTGCACTGCGTACTCTCTTCACTCTCCACTCTCCACTCTGCACTTTTCACTCTCCTCTTCGCTCTACTCACATGGCTCTCTTTGCTCTTTCTTGGCACGTTCTTCTTTTCGAACTTTTAAAACTAAGTACCGAGTACTGGAATACTTGAGCACTGAAATACCGGAGTACTGGAATACCGGAGTACTGGAATACCGGAGTACTGGAATACCGGAGTACTGGAATACCGAAGTACTAGAATACCGGAGTACTGGAACACCGTAGTACCTGAGTACCGGAATACCGCTACCGGTACTGAAGCAAAAGAAAAAACACAAACGGAGAGAAGAACCGGGCACGCAAACGCGAACGGACAAAGCGGTACTGAAACTGATTCCGAAAAGCGCTCAGCTCTCGGTCACAAACAGCAAATGTTGATTTGCAAAACGCTTTCGGCTCGCCGCCGCCGCTGCCTACTAGTTGTTATTGTTGTGATTGCTGCAAACAGCTGATTTAGCGGCAGCGATGACAACAAAGTAAACCAAATACACTCACTTCGAGGGCCCGCGATTAAGGAAACGTGTGTGCGCGATATGTATATATTGTACAAATTGTATATAGATTGTAAAACACTCAAGTGCCGCCCCGCCAGGTGTTTGATTGTTTTACGGCCGCCTAGAGTATTCCGTCGTCATTGCCGCTTTTTAATTTGCCTCTCTCATTATCACCGAAAAACGAGTGACAAATAATAAAACACGTTTGCCAAGGCGGAGGAGTGCTTCAACCTCAAAGCGTAGTGCTGCGACTTTTGGCGCTCACTGTCGGCTGCTTGGTGGGATGTGAATGCGACTGGGAGCCCAACAGCACCAGCTCGGGCACGGACACTCATTTCTGGGTAACGCCGTAAAAACAAGTCCAGCTGTCATGAATCAGAGGGAATTACTGGGGGCACCGGCTTGGATGAACTCGTGCTTGAAAAATGGGACTTTCGAAATACATATAAATAATTATTTATAATCTTTATTATAATCTTTCTTTGTTTGGTTTTTCGGGAAGTGAATTCAGTTTTTTTGGGGAAAACCAATTATAATTTAATTTGAGTTTTTCAAAAGAGGTCAACAATTTTATTTTAACATGACGCAGGAGAGGTTAGGTTAATCTCTCATTTTTTAGTCTTATTTAAAAATATTTCAATCTTTTCCTTCATCTTTAGTTTTATATTAAAAAGTTCTTACAAAGAAAAAGTCTTTGTAAATGCTTTCAAAATACAATATTACTTGGTGACCTAGTTACCAAAGATTTCTAAAATTAGCTTGAGATAAACATGTATTTTTGGAATATTCAAGAGATATTTCAGCGATTTGATAAAAAAAACATTAAAAATGTGTGTCCTAATAAAATGTAGCATAAACTTAGCAAACAGATTTTAAGATTTAATAGAAATAAATTAAAATAGTTTAATAAAAATAAATTAAAATAAAATTTAATTAAAATAAATTAGAATAAAATTTAAGTAAAATAAAATTTAATTAAAATAAATTAAAACATGTATTTAAAATGGCTTCAAAAATCATTAAATCCTCGTTGGGTTATGGAAATCCAAATGCAGGTTAGTATATATTCAAACAATGCAAAAGATAATTCTTAAATTAAGTTTTGATTGATAAGTGTTTATAAAACTTTTAAGAAAATATTCTAAACAATTGAGGAATACAATCTTAGCAATGTTTTTACTTTAAAAAGCTTTTTAATTAAAAAAACACTCGGTTGATTATGGAAATCTTAGTGCAATCAAGCAATGCTAATTATATAATTGGAAATGACAAAATTTTATGTATTTTGATAAGTGTTTTTTTAACCCTTATAATGCCACTCAACTAATATACGACCACAATCTTAAATAAGATAGAAAATGTCTGATCTCTAATATTATTCTTAAATTGGAAAAGATTAACAGAAAACCGGGTTTTCAATTAATGAAGCTTATAATATCTACGAACCCTAGTGTATAATCGAAATCCAAGTTGGACTAATTAAATATTCAAGCAATGCTAATTATCAAAAAAAAAGTTAAAAAGTTAAGTTTAGATTAATGTGCTTTAGAAACTTTATACTTTATACATAAAATGCTGTTTCTACTGAAATATAACATAATCTTAGCAAATTTCCCTCTAATAATATTCCTAAATTTAACAGTTTTAAATAAAATCGTCTTTTCATTTAAAATATCTTCTAAAAATCAACCAACTCTCGGTGGATTATGGAAATCCAAGCGCGGCTTATTAGATATTCAAGCATTGATAATTCTCCAATCGTCACGGCTCTTCGCAGGGGTTCCCCCTGTACGTGGGACACAATTGCACTTGCAATCCATTTTAAAATTCTTTTATTTGCTTAGCTCTCCCCTTTATTGCGCTCCCTTTATTCTTATATTATTTTTTTTTTATCACTGCCGTAGCACGTGTATGGCCGTCCAGGTCGCTTCATATTTTTCATTTCGCTGTTTTTGTGGTTTTTATTGAATAATTTGCCTGCGGGAACTTCCACTTCCCTGGTCGGGGTCTCTGCTGTCCAGACGACGGCGACGGGTCCGTCGGATCCGACGGTGCCCGCAGCGTGGTAGCGACGCCATCGCCGTGGCCGGGGGTCATTATTCGATTAAGGCAAATTATTATGTTTTATTATTTATAATGCAAATATCAGCACAGACATGGCCAGACGCGGCCCGACGGTGGCACAGTAAATCGCTGCGGGGGTGAGGTGAAAGTGCTTTCGTTTTGTTTTGAGTGCCTCCCATTGGATCATGCACTGAGAGGAAAAAAATTAATGCTTAAATAAGAAATCTAAAATTGAGGATTGAAGTATTCATTACAAAATTACTTCTTTTAGGTCTTAAAAAACTTTAATTTTTGAAAATAGATTCTCTTTCTATTTTAATGTTTAGTATTCCTCCGAAATTTCCAACTAGTTCTAGCAAAAATCTGGGTTTGTCCCCGCATTGATCAAAAGAACAATTTTCCGAATATTATTCATGGATTTATACTGTATTAATAGTACTCGTAAACATTAATTTGATTCAATTCCTAAATTTTTTAATAGCTTACAGCCGGGAAAAGCTGTTAACTTAGTTCTAAAGATCCAAAAAAAATAATACATTTTTTGTGAATTTTATTTAATTCCTCAATTTTTTTAATAACTCACAGCCGTTAAACCCTGTTTTCTTAAGATTCAAAGATAATACTTTTCTTGTTTTCCAACATAATTTTCTCAGTGCATTTATAGCTTGGATTCCAGACTTATCACTGATTTGTACTTTGTCACTCGGCAATGCGAATTTTTCGCGCGACTTCATCTGTTCCCCACAGTCGTTCGCCGATAATGACCTCGTAATTCAAGTGCTGATAAGAATTTAACATGACATTACGGCCGATTAGTGTATTAGGGGGGAATTACTATTATTAAACGTTGGCAGCCCGTTTGATCGGATGTTTTCCACTGATTTTCCCCTGTCATTTTGAGCGGTTACGATTCAGGGGCTTGAGGTCTTAATATAGCAATCAGGTGACTTATGCAACTTAAGTGGTAGGAGAGCCTCCTTTTAATTAGTTAACTTATAAAGCACTCAGGTGTAAGTGATAGGTTTTATATAATATGTTTGATTTTAAGGTATTGAGCATGATACTCTTCAAGATTTTTATTAAGGATTAAAGAAAATTCCTTCTCTAGACTTCATGTTTAAAAAAAAGTTTTTAAAGTGGAATTAAAGGGTAAAAAGCTAGGATAAAATAAATAGTAAAATATGAGAGAGAAAGAAACTAGCTAAATTAAATTATAAATTCACCGAAAATTTTGATGTTATGAAAGAGACTTTTTTATTTTTACCTTTCCGCTCAAAGCTCAAGTCAATCTATTATTCTTCCGACAAACTAACAGCAAGGCGGATGATATGGCCAGCTGTGAAAGGAGTAATTCGCACGGCTCCTTGCCAGAGTACTCAGCCAGGACACCCCAGCCTCGCTGCCCCGCCATTGCACCTCGTTGCCGCGAGTGCGAGTGCCACGCTCTTTGGCGGAATCAACAGCCGTACACGCTACTAATGGATTCTCACTGCGCCACCAGCTCGTAATCCTTTTAAATCCCCATCCTAACCCAACAACAGCAACACCCGTGCCCGTGCCCGAGTCCGTGCACTTGAGAAGTGCGCCCGAGGGTCGATTGCAACATTCCTCATGCGTCGTCCTGCAGAAAACAATTGCATTTCGAGCTGCTGCCATCCGGCTTTTGTCTTGATTTCACTTTCGCCGGACTGCTGAATTCGAAATGCAATTTGCAGCTGACAAGTGGCCGGCGGACACAATGAATCGCAAATCCAACGCAATCCAGCGCAATCCCAGCGCCAATTAGGCGAAGGACCTGCGGAAAGGGAAATATTTATGCAGCCAATTTGAACGCGAATGAGAATGCGAACGTGCTCCACACCATCGGGCCATTTGCGGCCAAGCTCATCTAATGCCAGCTTCAAATCATAATCAGGAAGGGCAGGAGGAGCAGGATGAGGCAGGGGATAGCCCGGGATAAATACGTTTTCACGCTTCCTTGGAGCGGAAGTGCCAGGCTAAATAATCGGGCAATATTAATCGTCCACAGTTGGACTTCAATAACTCAAACGGGGAACCTTAATTACCTAGCTGGCTAATAAAAGACTTTATGACTTTAATAAATTGCATTAAATCAATAAAAGTTAAGCGATTTATGTAAAAATATTAGAGGAGAAATTTAAACCAATACAGTCATATTTTTAAAGAATATAAAAAAGGAATGAGTAAATGCTTACTAAAATATATTTATATAAATGTACCTATATTAAATAGTTAAAAGATTGCTATTTAACTTTAAATCAGTTTGTATTAGATATTATATTCATATACTTTTAATCTTTTTATTTATAATTTTTCTATTTAATTACTCAAATCATTTTCTGTACAAATCTTAGTCTGAAGTAATTCTCGAAACTTTATTTCGGTAATATGCTTTTAAAACTCCACTTCGGATATTTTAAAATAAAACTAGAGAGGGATCATTTAGATTTATTTATTATTTACTGCTTTATTTATATGCTTAGAAATTCTCAAATCAAAAGGTAAAATGCTGAAAGAAATTACTGCCCTTTGATCTTTAATTAAAATCTTTCAAGGTGAGACTTATAGTAAAAACATTTCTCTAAGTTAGAACCTACTTCAAGTTAAGCTATTGAAGGCTATCTAATTCATTTCAAAGGAGTTCAAGTTAAGGAAGCTCCTCCGTATTTGTTTTGCTCTGTGTGTATGTGTTTCTTTGAGCGGGATAAGTGGCATCTCGTCTCTTTATGTCGACGCGTCGTCCCTCCTTTTGTGGCACACCGACGGCTCTGGGGGCTGTAAAGCATCGAGGTATAGGGACTGTGGGGCGGCTCATTAATGCGTCCTTGGTGGGGCACAGGCACAGGCAGAGGCAGAGGCACAGCATTTGTCAGGCCCGTCTCTTAATCCCAGCAAATCGCGTAATTATATACGTACACAATGAGCACAAAAAAGCCCCCCCCACCGGGCGCCCAACCTAACTGCGATATAATTTCCGCAACATTTATTTATTAATTAAAAAATTTGTGCCATTGACGATGGGGGCTTACGGCTAAGCTAGATAAATTACCATAAATTGTATTTTATTGCCCAAGTTTCTAAATCACAAAGAGAATTCAGAGCAGGGAGAATTTTCGCCAGTTCTGGGAACCTGAAAGTGGAAAGTGTGTAGCATACTTCCCAGCGCATTGCAAATTTCCTATTATCAGGCGAAAAGTTTTCGCCGCAGCAGCTGGAGGCAGCTCTTGTACCCTTTTTACGCCTCGGCCACATGCTGGGCTGCTCTGCGGTTCGGCTTGGTCTACTTTAAATGGAGAAGGACGAAACGGCGGCGAAAGGCGGCGGTATATTCGGCCCCAATTATGCAATTCTCGACTGGCCAGCGAGATTAGTGTGCAGTTTTGTTCGGTTCTCTGCGGCCAGATGCGTTTTTAATTGCATCAAAGACGACTTCCGACTAAAACGCCATCCTGGCCTTGTCAGTTTCCTAATTGGACATTTGTAATTAACTTCACTGGCAGTCACTGGCGATTCAGTGTTTTTTTCCGCCTTAGTTTCCTGTCTCCTGCGCTTTCTCTCCCTCGGCTCATTTTTCACCCTGCAGTTGGCATTTAATGCACTTGACTCTTGTCCCCCCGGTTTTACCGGGTTATTTATGTATCGCTCGTTAGTTTTCGGCGGACTCTTATTTATTGGCTACCCTGAGGTGGTGGTTGGACAGGGTCGGATTTGGTTTTTTTAAGCTTGTGCAGGGGACATTCGTCCACTTGTTCGTCCTTGACTAATGGCCAGCCCCGTCGAGTGGCCCAGTGGCAACAAAGCAGTCTAATTGCACTGGGCGAATGTCTCCCGTTTGTCATAATTAACCCACACAGAAAGTGTACAGAAAGTGCATTTTGTGGTCAAGCGGCGACTTTATGCATTCATTTGTGTTGCCACCAGGAAGTGGCCTACTTTCCGTCCAAGCCAAATCAATAATTTCTGACCTCCTCTGGTCCTATAGTCTTGCTCCTGCACAGCTCCTGCCAATCGACCATTAAAGTTGCATGTCTCTGGCTGTGGCGCAGCTCTCGAGCACTCAATAAAGTGGCGAAAGTTCCTTCGCCCCCGAGTCCGGTCCACCTTCCGAGCCCCTCTATTGTGGAAAGAAGGTGGCAATCGACTTGTTCAATAAATAGTTCGGGGCTGACTGGGCCAACTGATAAATTCAATTGGTTATGTCTGGAAATTGCAGGGGTCATTTTTGGTGCATTCTCCTTGTGGGAAAGTCGTTCTCTGGAGCTTATTCTATTTAATTCATAGCTTAAATGTCCTTTTATTTTCTTTATAAATAGATTCTTAAAGAACCTGAAACCTTTGTCTCGTTTTATTCTCTAAGAAAGACAAATACCAAGTCTAAAGGTAGACTTGTGGTAATAATAGGTGGCTTTCCTTTCTCTTTTCCTTTCTCCCTTCAAAGAGTCATCTTTCCCTTTCTTCAGACCTCAAGTTAAGTGAAGAGGAAATGTTGATTTTTCGAAAAGGTAAAGATAATTACGAATGTGTGTCAGTGAAATAAGTTTAAAGGTTATTGCTGTCGTATTCCCTTCACTGCACTTACTGAAAATTAATTCCGTGCCACAATGTTGACTTTTCAAACATAAATTTACACTTGAAATGTTTGCAAACAAAAAATAAACATTATAAAGTCAGGAAACAAAAGGGAAGCAAAACCCCTTTATTACCCACATGAATAAATGTATCTTTGCTTATAAAAAATTTACTTTATTACTTAAAAGTGTGGCCATAAAGTTATTTGTAAACATAAATGTTATAATAAAACAAATATCACTGTAATGTTAAATCAAGCAGAATAATATTATGAGAGTTTTTATGGGCAAGTAAAATTTAAATTCCTTAATTTAAGGGGGTTAGATAAATTCTGTGACTCTTAAATGCAAGCCATTTCCTTGAATATCCTTGTTAAAAGTAAGAATTTATGACCCTGGGCTGAGAGCCTTGTACAGCTTTCACACTAATGAGCTCACCTATAAAGTTACATTTAGTTTATTTAAGTTTATTTTCGATTTAATAAACAAAACAAATAAAATAACAATCAAATTATTTCCTAACATTACAAAAGTTACTTGTCAATTCCCTTATTTATTAGGGTTAAGCAAGGCGTGGGTTAAGCTGAAGCTGGCCAGTTAAGATAAATTCCCTGACGTACCTCCTCCATTCACTTCTAAATGCAAGCCTTTCCATTGGATATCCTGATTAAAGGTGAGAATAGATGGCCCTGGGCAGAGTGCCTATTAAAGCTAAAACCGTAATGAGCTTAAGCATTCAGTGTGCCTTCGTATTGGGGTTGGGACTCACTGTGTGCGAGTGTGTGAGAGTGCTTCAGTTCAAAAACCTCCAAAACATTACGTCACAAGCTCGGGCCGCACACACAGACGTGGAGGCAGGCGACGGCACACACTGAAAAGTGCTGCGGGCCAGACACTAACACAAGACCGATGTGGCACACCGGCGGCTGCTGCTCTCGTACATCTTTAGCCGAGCTTTGGACGGGGCCAGGCAGCTGTGTGTGTGGGTTAAGGGCGGCCACGTCGGCGGACAGGGGGTTAAGGGTGTGGAGAGACAGATGGGCAGATGGAGATGATGATGGCCCTGCTTTTGCTGCTGCTGCTGCTGCTACGTCTGTGTTTTGCGATTGTCTAGCTCTAGACTGGTAAGCCACACACAAGCAGAAACCAGAAAGAACATGGATAAGTGAAGACACCTGGTCCCGGATCTGGGCAACACTTTTGTCTGTTGTTCCTCTCGGTTTTCGCAGGCGGAAAAATCAATTTATGGATTTTAGTTTCCTGCATATTTGTTTTTATTCTCGCCCTCTGATTCAGCTGCTTCTGCTGCTTCTTGTGCCTTTGACACGTTCGCGCCTCTTGAGCGTTTCAGTGCGTCTGGGAGGCAGCTTGTTGATGTCGCAGCAGCAGCAGCAGCAGTAACAGCAGCAACAGCAGCAGCAGCACCTCCAGATCCACACTAGGCAACTCAACAGCCCGACAACTCGCAATTAAAGCAATTTCTTTTAATTGCAATCAAATGAGACGAGAACTTGAGCTGCTGCCTTACTTACCCCTTCTCCAGTGCTTTCGCTGGCCTCGCTCCTTGCTCGCAGGATGCAGGATATAGTCGGAGATCTTCCGTTGGCGCGCTAAAGTGCCGTGACAGTTGTCGTTGTGTGTTATAGTGTGTGTGCATAGTGCGTGAGTGTGTGTGCCAGGGTTTTTGTGAATGGAACAAAAGAGCGAAACGGAATTCATTTATTAAAAGGGGTTGGGCGAAAGTCTTGTTTTTGGATTTCACTGCACTGGCAACTCGTTTTGGCACACGTACTTGGGCACTATAAATATTTGCTCGGCACTGCAAAAAGTTCCCTCCTTTTCTGCTGCGGCTGCTGCTGCTGCTGCTGTTGCTGCTGCTTCTGATTCTGCTAAAGAGCCAACACCTTGGGAGGAATCGCTGAACAGGACTACTGAAATCCTATTGCCTCCGTCCATTTTATAGGCCAGGCGCTTGCGATCCACACGCGACAATCAGCTGGCCAGGATGCTGTGGATGCTGGGCTCTCTCTCGGGGGCCTAGGTACTGCGCAGGTACAAACAAGGCAGCGCGTTGGAGCCTGAACCGACCGCAGCATAATTAATATTTAGTGCTAAGTGCGAAAGTTGCGAAATTAAATATATAAAATAAACTTACGCTCGAGGGGCGAATATTTAAGCGACTAGCCTGAAAGTAGGCAATAGTTTTTGTAGCGGCTAGCCAAACGAACAGGGTGATTCGTGTGAAATGGAGGAAAGATTAATGCGTAGCCACTTGTTGCTTTTTCTTCTCTTTGTTGGTAGAGTTTCTATGCTCAGTTGAGCTTTATTCATGTTTCTAATTGAGAGCTACCTTAAAAATAATTTGGTCTTAAATATTTAAATATTGTTTGAAATGTATCAAGAGATACAAAAAAACTCCTCTTGTTTTGCTTCTACTAAAAAGGCAAAAAGAACAAAATATTTATGAATAATAAATTATTAAAATTGTATGACACAACTTAATTGATGAGCTTTCGATTGTTGTGTCTTACAGAATGTTTTGGGTATGCAAATACCGCCCAAAGCAAGGCATTAAAAAAAATACATATTCTGGAATTAGTCGGTGATTCCCATAAACTAGGAAGCCCTTGCCCTAAGAAGTTGTATTTCAATTTTCATATTTTTAATAGCTGAATTAATTATAAAAAAATTTACATTTATATATAAATTTTTAATATTTACAAAATTTTATTGAACTACTTTTCCTCTTAATATCTCTATACTGAATAAACTAAGTTCCCAAATCAAATCATAAAATTTAATTAAAAATACTGCATAATTGATACTCCCTAAACCCAATTCTCAGACCCCGAAAGTTTGGCAATTTGCAATTTGCATAAAATCATAAAAAATGATCCGCCAGCATTTGATTGATGCAAACGAATTACTGCCATCTACTGGCCATCGAAAGTGGCGACTGATGAAATGCTTTCACCGATCGCGGCGCCAGCAAATTTAATTGGCCACTGAATAAACTTCTTTGATATGGAAGATCGGTCCCACGTTTCGACCATAAACAACCGAATATATGGGATATAAACAATGGCTTGGCAGCCAGCACACACCTCTTCCTCATTCGCTTACCCCAGCCATTCGCCCCGTTCACCCGTTCGCGCATTCATTGATGATTATCTTAACGGTTAACATAGGTTCTGCGCCGCATTCCATATCTCGCGGGACGATGAGTTGGGGAATTCCGAATGCAGAGTCATCTGGGGAGTTCAGTTTTCGCATTTTTCCAGCTCCTGGCAGAGGCGTATCATCAGCAGAACTAAAAGAGTGCGAAAAAGTGTGTAAAACATAAGTTATGAACAAAAGACCGAAACTAAAACTTGATATAAGCTGGCTCCATTGAGTTGTTATCGTACACTTCAGGGAAAATTGTTTAAATTGTTTTTAAATTATTAAAAAAAATTATTAAATTATTAAAAGTGAGGCAAATGCGTGCTTATTAGCTTTTATTCTCAAAAGAAAATAAGTCATCTGTTATTGATTTACTCTTTATTTAGTGCACGGTTGCACTTTATCGCTCTGACACTTTTCTTTACAGTGCACTGCTTGTTGTCCATATCAGGTGAGTGTGTCAGGTGCAATGTGCTGCTGGCCAAAAGAAAGAGCAACAACACCGGCCGAGGGAGTGTCGGACAAAAGTACATAAAGTGTACAAAAATAAACTCCGGCAAAGCTCCTATCGTCTCGTCTTGGGCCAGGTATTGAATGTCTCTCAAAGGCAGTTAAACGCTTCCTACTCCACGCAACGCCAAGTTGGTCAGGGGAGGGGGCAAAGGGGAGCACTAGACATACATAGATCATGCCCAGCCCGCTTTACGACTGTCTCCATCTCTCTTCTCTGAGATAGGGTATTCCTCGAACCGCCTGGCCGGGCCATTAACTATTTATAGCTGTCTGTCTCCGCTTTCGCGGGACTTCCTTCTAACTGAACTTGTGTAACCGAATCTGCCGTGGTCAGTCTCCGTCTCCATCTGTTTCTCTCTCTCTGTCCCCATCTCAGTACCTCTTCTTCTGACCCTTGCCTGGTTGTCACTCCCCCTCTTCCCTGTTGTCTCCCCCATCTTCAATTGCTTCCTTATGCATACAAATTAACGTTTTAGCACACGTCGCGCTAAGTGGAAAAGTTACCAGCGGGCGAAAGACAGGACAGGAAGAAAGAATGCGAAACGAAGAGAGAAAGAGAGACGATTGGGGAGAGAAAGAGAAGAGCAGAAGTAAAAACAGATAGGAAGAAAGCTTTAGCCAAGTACTTGTGACAAGAATTAGAGGTATGTAAATGCTTAACCCACTGAATACCCTTGGGCTTAAATAAATCCTAATAATTTAAGCCGGTTACTTAAAACTCTAATTTCTCAACAACACGCTCTGTTATCAGATTCCTATAATACTGTTATTGGTAAAATAAACCTTTTATGTAATTGATAATTTAATATAAATTAACTTTATTGACTCTAAAAATCTCAATTGGTTTATGTTTTCTTACACAAATGCAGAGAAGTCGGCAATGTTTTTCCAAACTAAGGATCACTAGGAGATTCATGTAGCTTCCTTGCTCATTATCATTTATCTTAAACTCTAACTATTACTGTCTCTCACGAAAACAGGATTCCCTCCCTTCTTTCAAAATACAATTCCGCAGCCACCTGGGTCCCTTTGGCATTAGAAGCTCAGAAGGTTAACGGTGCAATCCCTGGTTAGAATCGCACTTTCCATGCCCTAGACCCGCGCCGAACTTGAAATCGGAACCCGTTCCGCTGCAACCTCCCTCCCCCCCTCCTCCGGGAAACGAGTTCTATCCCCGAAAGCTGCAGCAAATAGCAAATAGCGAAAGAGGAACGCCGCCGACGAGTGCAGAACAAAAGTTTGCCGCTAAATTTTTGTGACAGCTGTTGAGCAGCGACAATAAAGAGAGCAGAGAGTGAGTAAGCGTGAGAGAGAGCGGAAATTCGGCCAAAGGTACACTGATCAAAAATAGGTAGACTTGAATAAGCCCTTATTGTGCACGTTCAAGTTAACTGAATTATTTTTAATACAAATTTATAGAAAAAAAAATCAAGTTAAGATTAGTGTTCCAGTGTACCTTTTCATAAATATTACTTAAGTTTTAGGTTTAGCTTTTTTAAATTATAACTAAATATTTTGCTGAGTGTAAAGCAGCTTTGGTAAGCCAGACTCGCAGCTCAAAGTTAGCGGCTCTCCGCTCGCTGGCTCATTCGCGTTTCAACCTTCTTCCACATCGGAGTGGCGCTTGAGCACGGAGAGTATGTGTAATTGTTTTTGTCGAACGATCTTTTACGAGCTTCGGGCGATAAGTGGAACCTCGAACCCCAAACCTCTAGCCCCGAACCCTCAAACCCCTGAACCTCGAGCCGTTGAAGCGCAACCTCGAAGGGCAGCAGCCCGGTACTCGGTTTCGGAGCCTTGTCCCAGAGCTGAAACATTATAGTGCTTTACCTGGCGTGTGTCTCTGTGATTGTGCCTGTGTCCGTGAGAGAGCCCTGCACCTCCTGCCGTTGTGTGTCGGTGTGTGTTTTGTGTATATAATAGGTCACTGGAGCGTGCGATATGCCCAAAGTGACAGCAACAACAACAACAAGAGCAATAACAGCAGCGGGAGCCAACTAAACATGCGACTCATGCGCAAAGCAAATGACAATAAAGAGCAGGAGGCAACAAACGAAAAACGGAAAGAATAAAGAGGGATCGAAGGGGTTACCAGGTGACCGGACAGTGACAGGTGAACAGGTGTCAATGTCAGCCAAAATACAGCATACGATCGAAAGAATGCACTAATTAATAATTAGAATGTTTCATTAAATTGTTTTTGACTGACAGCCTTCAAAATTCCAAAAGTATAATTAAATTAACCAGTAAGCAATACGGGCTGAAAAACAACGGGTTTACAGTGGCAAAGGTATAGTCGTCAAAGGTAACTAATTAAAAAGAATAATGTGGGATCTGCCAAGTAAATCAAGTTTATAGATTAGAGTCACGCAACTAAAGTTTAGATAACATTTTATGTACAAGGCTTTATCAGCCAATGAACAAGAGACTTTTAATTGCTTTACAAGATAAAAGTTATGTTGGTTTCTTTAGAGATTTTTAAGATTTTACTAAAAGTAAACATTGATAAAATATTAATTAAAGAACATCTTGCTATAAAACCCTTGAGAACTATCATGACAACTATCAAGCTTTCAGCTGTATTAAAACGTGATATCTTTTATTATAGTTCAACTATTCCCAGCTACCAAAACAATCATAACAGATAAAGCTGTTCTGCAAAATCCAAAACAGCTGCGTTCCCTCTTTCGATCGTTTACTGTACTTACGAGTTAGCTTGCCCTTTGGAGTCGTAGCTGGGAACAACCCCTGAGAGTGTGGGAAATGGCAACAAGTTGCACTTCCGCCGGCTTCCAAAGATTGCCATTGATTTCTGCGCGTGTGTGCCTTATTTTTTGTTCATTATTTTCTTGTTAGTCGAGGCAGCGAAAACAACTTTTACAAACGAAACAAAAACAAAAACAAAATCAAAAACAACAAAAGAAAAAAGAAGTAACAGCCATTTCACCCGTAAATTGAAAACGAACAAAAGTGAGCAAGTAGTAACAGCGAGAAAAAATGAGAAAAATAAGAAAACTGAGGTAACCAAAACCAATCGGACAGCATCGGTTAACAGTATTAACCAGCGACTGGCGTCTACTCTGTCGACTTCCGTTCGTTTAAGCAGATTGTTGTTGTTGTTGTTGCTGCCGGGGGGGTGCCCAGGGGAGGCCAAAGGTGCGAGGGAAGGTGAACTGAGCTGTTCACCACAAAAAGAAACTCGGCGGAGCAACGCATCATTGGCGTGGAATTGCTTTGACTAATTTCCCAATGAATCGGCAGTTGCGGCTGCGCCCTGCGGCTCCATGACTGATGCATCTATGTGTTGGTCTTACCATGCGAGTGTGTCTGAGTGTGTCTGAGTGTGTGTGTGGCAATTAAAGCTGGCCGGGAAGCGAGTGTGAAACCGTTAGTAAAAGCCACCTTGATAGCGGGCTCACCTCTCTCACCTCAGTCGACATCTCAGCAACGCAAAAACTCTCCATCTCTGACTCCACCCGCTACTTGATAAATAACTTTACCTTCAAATATTTGCCTTGCTACACAGAAAGAAAATAGTTATAGAAATTGGAGCTGGGAAAGAGAATAGTAAGAAGTATCTATTTTAAAAATATGTAAAGTCATATTTAATCTTTAGTTTAATTAAATATTGAACTGATTGTTGATTGTTAAATCTATACCTTATGAGGGAATTTCCTCATAAAAACCCACTTCTAACTATTAATATTATGCATACACCTTCATGGAATATGATCAATATAAAGCCATATCTAAACAAAACTTGTATTAAAAGGGCTTTAATAAATTTTCGTTTCAAACGTGCTCAAAGAAAGTATTTCCCTGGCAATATCTATCTTGACCATGTAATCTCTGATAACGAACTCTCTGAATCATTTCTTAGAAAATTGTATAGAATTTCACATTGAAAGCTAACACCATTTAGTCATGTCCAAATAAAACCACCATCATTATATCTCTCTGTGTAGCTAAAATGCTGTCATAATTAATTGAGCCATCAGCTAGTCCCGGCATGAGGCATGCGGCATGAGCTGAGGTCTTTATGCCAGTTCTCCGGATGAAGTTGACCCATTTGCCGGGCGACCCAATTGCATTTGAAATTGTTGTCTAATTAATCTTCAGATTAGTTACTGTAACAACATAATTCGACATGCCATGCGAATGCCGCGAACAATTGTGTGAAAATTGCACAAATCCATGGGCCTGGTGGATATGAAAACATATCTACAAAGCGAGATATATATATATATAACAGATGCGGGCAACACAGTTGCATATTGAGTAATGCACTTGGATTTGAAATCAATTTCAGTTGACCAACCCCGAACAAAATGATATGCAAAAAGCTGCTAACGGATTTGGGACCGGGTATATATGCATTGGCAAATGCATTTTTAATTGCTGCATTGTTTGGGAACTGCATATCATCATGCACGGCCTAAATTATCTTCCAAATCCCCCAGCAAATCCCATTCACAGAATTTCAACATATCCACATTTTGTAGTCTGACTTTCTGGTTTTCACTCAATAGAAATTTCTTTGGTGGCCCGCAGGCAAGCTCTTTATTTTTTTGTTGTATATTTCTCTGATTTTTGGTATTCAGTTTTTGGACAAGCTCCGAACACTGAAGAGCGAACACTAAACTCTGAACAACAAGTGCGTCAAATGCGGCACAAGCTCGTAATCATCTTGTTTGGTCCAACCAACCATTCAGCCATCCATCCATCCATCCGTCGGTATATCTATCCATCCATAGATACTTACTCTGGCAGACACACTGTCAGCATTTCAAGTCAACCATTTAACTGGCCAAAAATAATGGAGAAAAAAAGCCGTGTGGCTCTTTTTTCAAGAATTTCTCTTTTCCAATTTGCTGGGATTTCTGTTTTTGGCCTTTTTCGCCAAAAATATTTTCACACACACGGGCACGCACGGCTGGGATGCTGCTCGCCCGAGGGCTTTCGGTAGATGAAGATGAACCGTTGAGCCACTTAACCCATTGCGGCCCAGGCCGTACCCAACCCAAATGGGTTAACTGGCCCCAATCGATGCACTCTGCGTAATTACGTGCCCGAAATCTACATATTTGGGCGTGCGGTGTTTGCATATTTCAGTCTGGGTGCAGCCCCTGTAGATGCTACATATCTCACGGATCTCGTCTCGTCTCGTCTCGACTCGACTCGAAGGTGACAACAGACCAACGCAGGGCTGACGTCAGGAGATGGGAGTGGGGGCGGGGGCAAGATTTTGGCTATCTTTCAGCTGAGCTGGGGGCGAGAAGTTCGTTATCTGTTGCCGCATTTGTTTATGGGTCCCGGCCAGAGCTGGCAGCAGTAAAAATAAACCAAAAATTCCCTTGATTGCAGTACGAAAGCGAACGCTCCCAGGCACAAACCAAGCACACACCACACCACACATACGCACACTCTCTCGATGGGAAGTCTGTGCGAAGAATTTGTATATCGCGCCGGCTGATAAGCTGCTCCGTAAGCGACTTTTTTTTGGGTGCCCAAGACGAAGGCAGTGCTGGCTGGCCCGCTTTCAGTGGCAAAACAATGGTCGTAACCGGCGCGTAATTAACACACAAAAAGCAGAGTGAACAGCGACACATCAAAAAATAAAAAGCAAAGCGAAGCGAAAAAGTGTTTCATGTGCGTGAGAGGCGAAGTGACAGCTTGCATTCGCATCCACGAGATACACGAGTGCGGAAATGGCTTAGGGCTAATCTGAATTCGCAAACAAACTGCATACACACGCACACCACACGGACTCACAAGCCCCAAAGCCGGCAACATGGCAGGCGAAGCCTCCCCAGCAGCAGCAGCAGCAGCATCAACAGCAGCAACATCGCCTGCGGGCTGCATCTCCGGCAATCACAGCAGCAACGCCAGCAAGGTGAGCAGTCCTGTCCAGCAGCTAAACAGCAGCGTGGACAGCGGAATCGCGGTCCTGGAGACGGAAACGCCGACCTTGCGGAGGCGCCACCGATTGCAGCAGTGCCACCGCATCCTTCAGGTGTTGCAGCGGGACCATCTCAACCACCAGCAGCTGCGCGATAGATTAAGGTAAGTGTTTGCACAGAGAGAAAAATATATAGTTACCACTTATAAATATTCTTCGATTTAATTGTCATTAGTTTATTAAGCAAATTGAACAAGGTTTTTAAATTATTGCAGAGTTTTTCCTATACTTTTTAACCTTATAATTGGTAAACGTGGGAAGCTAGGGCTTAATCTGGTATTTACCTTGCATTGTTTGGTCTCTTTTAATAGCATTTTTTTGCTTAATCTTATAAATAAGTAATCACAAACAAATACCCTTACAAGAGGCAACACATTATTGGCCAACTATTGGGTAAATTTTTGGAAAAACTTTTAATTTAAACTCGAATGTCAGAAAGATGAAAAGAAAATGATTATGTAATCTATAAATTTAAAATAGAATTTTGTTTTTAAGGTTTTGAAACTAAATTTAGACGGATTTTAACCTAAAACTTTAAAGTTTTAAAACTTTCTTTGAAGTCTTAAATCTACAGTCTAGAATCTTTTCCTCATTTCTTGGACATTTTCTCTGCCTGTGGCCAGAACGGAAGCAACTGGCAGCTGGGATTGGCCAACCCAACGCTGTCTTGGGTGCGCTTTAGTGCCCACAAGCTTATGCGAATGCATTTGGTTGCATGCCTCTCCAGCTCTCTGACTGCGGGCGGATATCAATTTATGCAAATTTTGCCGACCTCAAAATGGAAATGACAAAATCTCGGGCGCAGTCAGTCACTCAGCCAGCTAGTCAGCCAGTCAGCCATGTCATTCATACAGCCAGAAGTCATTCCGTGAGCAGTTTTGCGAATCCATTTCTGGGAATCCGTTTCGACAATTGTCAAAGAGAAACCCAGCAGAGCTCTCAAATGAGTTTGCAATTTGTTTGAGGAAAATGTAAAGTGCCGGGGAAGTTCCATTAGAATGATAATGGGTGACCAACCCAGTTTTGCCGATCGTAATTGAAGAAACCACTTTAAACTTTATGGTTTGTCTGCTGATTGAGGGGATATGTGAACTTTATTTGGGTGGCAAAGGGTACTTTACAGGCGGGAATTCCAAGAAGTTCAAGTACTTCAATGAGTGTGTTGTACCCACAACATGTATAATATTTAATCTATTTAAATATGAAGAGTACTAAATGAATAAGTAATTTATATTTATGCTTTACATATCAATTAATAAGTTTACTCTTGATCGAGAGTTATTTTAAGCTTCGCTCTGCCCTTCCAGCTTGAACTGTTTGACTTGTACCATTTTAGGAACTTTTTCCAAAAGTGTTTTAGGATCATTAAATATCGATTTGCATAGGGCATTCAAGAATCGACTGGATATTAGGCTCCAAAACCCGTTAACCACTCCATGGAAGGTCCGCTTCTCCGCACGAGTATCGCCGCCCGAGGAGGAGTGGAGCCGCAATCTTATCGCATATTTCATAATTAAGTTGATTAATACCAATTAATTGCCGTGAGCTTTGCATGGCCAATGGCAGGGCCAATCGATTCGGCGGCTTTTTTGCTTTCGGGCCACTAGGTCTTGCCACAAGCCGAGCTGCGGACAAGCGGACATGTGACTGGCAGCTGCCAAATAGCATTTGCATTTGCATAAGGTCCGTTGGACAATGGCATTCCACCAACAAATATGGACGGAGGGAGAGGTGGAGGTGGAGGCATAACTGCCCCTCGCACGGCTCAATGGGGATTTGTTTTCCACCCTCTTGTTGCATGGGCCACAAAGCTCTGGCCCAATAAGGGCCAGTTCCATTTTGGTTACTCGCCCGCAACGCACACAAAAAAAAAACCGACAAAAAAATAAACAAAATTCGACAAAAACCCCCGAAAAATTATAAATATTCGAAACAATATTATGCTAGAGAATTAACCCACTTGGAAAGAGTATATTCGAGATACAGATACAACCTGAGACATAGTCTTGACACTTATCTGTGAATTTTTCGTCGCGTTACCCTTATATATATGCGTGCAGCTCAGATATATATATATTTATCACTGGACGCGAGCGGAACTCTTATCAAATCAACTGTTGCCTTATATACGCGATCCGCAATAACGAAATGGGCAAACAAAATCCATTATAATGCCCATATAGCCCAGTTATATATATATATTGCAAGGCACCGAGTAAACAACGCCGAATATAACTTGGCTAAAACAAACCTGTCGCCGCTCTCCAGTCGCTGTCGCCGCAGTCGGAGTCAGCTGCTCCAATCGCCAACTTGAAGATCGTCGTGGAGAAGGCCCTTATAGCCCCCAGACCCGTGATCTTAATCAGTTTTTTGTGGCGGGTAAACAGCCGCGATTTATTTCCATTTCTGCCTCGGTTTGTCGTCGGTATTTTTTGAAGATCGGTGGCGGTGACGGGGGTGATCGGCGATGGCAATTAGCGGGCCAACTTCGTGTGGCAAACACCTTCGAAAACCCCATGTACAGGAAAAGATATTCCCCCCGACAAGTGATTGATAATCGTCGTACATAACTGCAAACAGATATAACAAACCCAACGAAAAATCCAAATTTGTGGTAATTATTTATTCAGAAATTCGCCAGTGAAGTTCACTTCGGTTCACTTGGAAGATTCCATCAAAAAACACCAATAAAAAAAACACCATAAAAACAATACCCAAAAGTTTAATGCCAAGTGAAGTGAATAACGCGATAATTAAGCTATCTCTTTCCTAGAAGCACACACAGCCCCAAGAAGCTATTATTTAGTTAAATTATTTATGCGAAGTTATGCAACTCTCGTCAAAGATCTCTCAGGGAAAAAAGCAATAAGTCGATAAGAAGTTTGCAAAAAGAATACACTTGAACATTTATCAACTTTAATTAGTGCTAATCGCGGTGTGTGCAAAAAATAAACACAAAGAAAAACACTTAAGTAAATAAAGAAACAAGTAAATAACTGTCAGACTACGTGATTCAAATTATTGCGACTGCAGTTAGAGTTCGTTTCAGATCTTAAGTGTGGGATAAGATCTATAGACTTCTCTTTAGGTGATTAAGAAATTGAAGATTGAAGAAATCTCTGTTTAAATTATGAATAATTCCTTAAAAACCTTTGTTATTAGCTAAAGTCACGACCTTAAAGAGTATTACTCAGCTTATTGAACTGCACATTAGAGTATTTATAGACGTGATGTTTTCCAAACGATTTTTGCCACCTGTCTTTTATAGACTTTCATATTTTCCATTAAAAACCCAGCTGAAAACCAAAGACTTCAGGGAATTCAAATGCCCTGCAAAGGGTATTCACAAACACAGCCACACGTCCGAATCTTGGCTATTTAAACCGAACAAACAAAAACTTTTTGATAAGACTGAGGCCAAAGTATGAATTGGCCAAGAAACACGTAAAAAACTCACTCAAAAAAAAGCAAAGAGCGAATGATACGGAAATAACTTTTGGGTCTGATAATACGAAATAGTTTTATGGAGAAGCCAATTATTTGATTTAGTCAGTGGGCAGATTTCAAAAGGATTGGTACTAAATCGAAAAGGCTTTAATAGTTTCCTATCCATGTGTCTGTGTGTGCTTCTGGAGGGAAATGCATCATAATCGAAAATAAAATTTAATTAAATGCGAACTCCGCAGTGCTTAAAGCGCTGGATGCGCCCCTATATCTCTCTCATGGAGCTGCCAATCAATCGACCGGGAAGCGGGAACCTGCTGCTGGGCCTCACATCCGTGGTGGGTCTCATCGGTGGAGCCTACCTGCTGCAGTGTGGCGCCCAGTGTCTCGTGGGGTGAGTTAATCGAACCGAGATAAGCGAATTAATGCATCCCAAATGCCGTCCAATGGGTTCGAGTTCGGATACGTGAGCTGAGCCCGGGATGCGCACGTGCGGATGCATCTCGAGCTAGAGATGCAGATGCACTTGTACATTCAGTTGGGAGATAAACACAAATAGAAACCGAAACTGAACTCTCCGGGTTACGTGTCCATCGTTTCGCATGACTTGATTGCGTTTGCGTGTGGGAAATGGCAAGAGAAAGAGCATTTCGCTCAGAAAAATAGAAATAAAATAAAAGAAAAGAGATTTGACATAATTGTTGCCATTTTTCCAGCTGCCACTTGCCACCGTAGAAGTGGCAGTCGCTCTCGCAGTTGCAGTTGCTTTCTTTGGGCATCGAGTACGTAGCTTCGCCTTAATTAAGGATTGCGCAATCCAATCTCTGGCACCTGTTTCGAATTTATGCTGCACCTGTTGTAATAATGCCTGATCGATGGGGTTTGGTCCGTTAGACGTTTCATAACATTACTGGTCCGTTGACTTGCCGCAAATTTGGCTCTAAGAACCATAACCAAAGGAATCTTGAAGAACGGCAAACGGAAGTCGTTGGCCAACAAAGGGCACGGCTGCTACTTTCCTCTATTATTCGCATTATTTTTGCCCCGCTAAAAAGCGTCACGAATTGCCAATAACAATTAGCCGGAGCTAACAACGCCCCCGCATTGTTTGCCTTTCGTCACCATTCAATGGGAAGTTAATTAGCCGTTTTGTTGACAATTTTATTAGCATTACCATTGTGGCGGAGGCCTTACTTAACTTTGAAGGGAATTTACG
Organism: Drosophila punjabiensis; assembly: GCA_008042585.1. Taxonomy (NCBI): domain Eukaryota; kingdom Metazoa; phylum Arthropoda; class Insecta; order Diptera; family Drosophilidae; genus Drosophila; species Drosophila punjabiensis. The sequence goes on along the minus strand of VNJR01012077.1, from coordinate 13,333 downwards.
CTTCGCAACTGTAAGGTACTTTTATACAAATAAGCTAGTTCGATCTTTGGGTAAAATCTTCTCTAAAAAGTAGCCTAAGTAGTTACCTATCCCGGCTTTTAATTGAAATGCGTCTTGTGTCTGTGAAAAGCCGCTAAAGCTAAAGCTGGCGGCCAAACAAGTTGTGAAGTTGTGGAAAGTCAGGCAAATGCAATTAACGCTGAACGATGCCGCTGTGGAGATATGCACAGATATTCTCCGTTTTTATTTGCTATTAAAGTAAGAACAAAACGGGTTATGTTATACATGTGGCAAGTGAAAAGCCACAAAAAGTTTAAGCCATATGCCAAAGCATTTGCAAAGCTGGAAAGTGGGTTTAAAGCCAACCTGTGCGAGTTAGAACAATACCAAGTGGGCAGCAGGCCAGAAAAAGTGAATGAAATATTTAAACAAAGTTTTTAAGCCCAGATATTATATTATTTGGATGTAATTCCAAGCCAATTATGTGTTTAAAGGTGTGCAAAATGTGGTTAAGGTTGCATGCTTTTAGGCTTTAATTTAATATTATCAGTTTTAATAGTTTTTAAGTCGGCTATATTGACAAAATGATAAAGATAAAGACGAAGTCTTTGATGATCTCACTGCAATTATATCTTAGTCAGTAGAAGAGATACCGAATCCTCAGTTATTTGAAATTTATTAAGCTCATATCAATAAAATGATTTTGTGAATCCACTTAATAAACTCCTCCCTCTCTCAATAAAAAATGTAGTTAAACCACGGAATAAACTCCTTATTGTGACAAGATTTTATTAATCATTAACTTTAAACTCAACTTCATCTTCTGAGAAGACAAAGTTATCAATGAAGCGTTTGTGAAAGCTAATTTATAATACCTGTAGAGCAGAGAACCTGAGGGCCTGACGCTTTCTCGTGCGGGAATATGCTAATGGGACATATGAGACTTACATATATTAACCCAGATTCTTAGCACAGATTTCAGAGGAATCTCAAGTCACGAAAGAGAAAAAGAGAGATCTCTATCGCAGGTTCTGTGTTCTCAGGAACAAGTGCTTTCCGGAGTTTAGGCTCAAACTTGTACAGATGAAAGTGTTGCCGGGTTGTGGCGCCGTTTATTGCCGAAATAATAATTAAAATAAACTCGAATCCAGTCACCGCTCGATTGATTAGTTAATAAACCGCTCGGAGCATGCATACATTAAAATCGCCAGACAAGAATCGCGGCAACTCGTTTGCGGAATGTTTCTCACAATTAGCATTTGGAAATTAATGAAGTTCAGGCCAAGCGACGCCGAGCGGGAAAAATATTGCCAAAAATAAATTAGTAGACAAATGAATGCATACGCGGATAGTGATGATGATGATGATGATGCCGTCGTCCGAATTCGAAGTATCTGTGTATTCCCCTGCGGACGCACGGTTCCTGTTTGACCAGATCCACCTAACTCTCTTGCATTAGCGAAGTGTCCCAGCCGAAGAAAGGCTATAAATCTGCATGAAAATGTGCCCAGTCATGGCTGAGATTCCGCTATATAGTATATATAGAGAGGGAGACCCGTTCGGTTCGGGGGGAATACTCGTACTCGTATATTACGTCATTGACGAGTTTGCTGCGAGAGAGCTCCACACTCTGGATGTTTCTCCCGCTCTCCGCCAGCGAAAACTAAAAAAAAAACCGGCATGGAGCCCAGCGATATAGTCATAGATATAGAGAGGCTATAGCCGCGGAGACCCGATACCCGATCTCAGCTGTTGACCGCCGACTCTCAAAGCCAACTGCGCATAACAAAGGCGAACCTTGTGCGAGAAAGTTGTCAGTGTCGCGGGACGCGGATCGCGAATTGGATTTAGACTTGGATTTTGATTTTGATTTTGATTCGAATTCGAAGCTAACAACGCTATCGAATTGACATTTTGGAGCTTCCATTGGTGAAAAGGCGAACGATTCAACGCGAGTGCCATGCCAAGTCCCAGCAAACAGAGCGGAGCCACTCACCCGACAAACACCTCGACTACCTGAGAGCACACTGTCACAGCGTACCTGGAGCATAATTCAGACCAGGCCCAGCAGCACACAAATCGGAGGAGATCGAAGGAGTTCCACAGAATGCTGTTCGCCGCCTCGCTCATCTGCCAGGTGGAGCGGCTGATGTGTCTGCCCATCAGCTTTGCCGTGCTGGGATTCCTCTTCATGGCCTGCACCATGGAGGTGGTGCTGCTCAAGATGACCACCAGCGATCCAGTGTTTGGGCGAACTGGCCCCACCGATGACTGGGAGGAGGGTGGCGGCCCGGAGGGCGAGGAAGAGCAGATTTATTACGAGAATCTGGAGAACAACTACGAGCACTGGGCGCGTCGGAGGAGGCGCTTCCACCAGCGCCAGCAGCAGCGCATCCAGCAGCAGCAGCTCATGACTTAGTATAACTCCAGTATAGGCTTAATCTAGGCTTAAGACTAGTAGTAGGGCCTCTAGATACATAGGTACACACACTGACTGAGCCTTTCTCTACACCTACACCTACACCCATTATTTTTCCATGGCGTTTAATGGCGCATACCAATTATTGAAATGTTTCAAGTGTGTAATGTTTTCGCTCTCTGTTTATGGTTGACTTTTGTTTTTTTTCTCATTAAATTTATTTGTATTTGTTTGTAAGCGAAATTGCGAAATTTGCCATTTGAATAAGTTAGGCAGCAGCAGCAGCAGCGATTGCTCAGTTCGAGCACGTACAAGACGCCCAGGAATTCCCTTCTTGGCCCGTCTTGTGTAAGAACTGTAAGTGACTGACATAATCCGAGTGCATATCTCTATCCCCCTAGCCCGTAAGCCGCGTGATACAGCTACGTACTATATAGATATAGATACTTGTATGTTAAGTTGCCCGACTCTGATACTGTATACTGATAGCGAATACTGAATACTGGATACCACTGCCTCAGTGAGTTGAATAAACTTGGCTATTAAAGCAACCAAACCGTTGATTTTTGTTTGCCTGGTCCAACGGGTTTAGCATGTTATGCAATTGGGAGGCGGGAGAGCGAAGGAGAAAGTCAATTGCCGCCACCGACTGCAATTGCAGTCCCAAAAAAAATACCTACTTGAACGGGAAGTGTTTTAAAGCTGGCGGGGTTCAAATGTTAGGCGATCGCTAATTAGCTGCTGTTTAGCTGTTTATTTATCTCGACCTTCTGGCCGTTGATTAACCCCAGAACTGACCTGACTAATCGCTAGGTTTTCGGTGAATCAACCTAAACGTTCTCGGAATAACATCTACTATATATCTACTATATATCTATTCTTCCGCATTTTTCCTTGCAGCAAACTAGCCAATAAGAAGTGGAGGAAGGAGGAGACCAGCGAGGATCACAGCTGCAACGTCTGCTGTGCAGACTTGGACCTGAGCAGTGCCAAAAAGTAAGTAAGAACTATGTGCAAGGTATTTTTTATTTAGACTATCAATTTACAAACATCACTTAAAGATATTCTAAAAGTTAGCCTTTGAGTCAAACATAAAACAAGCTTTGAAGACCCACTTTCTCCGGTTCTGATTAAAACAAGTTATTAATTTATACAACAAAATGTTTGCTTGATATTTCGAAATGGAAGAAAATTAATCAGACAGACGTCATTGAATAAAAATGTTTGGAGAAGAGTATAATATTTGTAAAGAATATTTCTTTAAAGAACAATTTAAATTATAGTTTAATGAACAATAAAAATCAGACTTAAGACTTGAATAAAAATGTATGGAGAAATATTTAATATTTAAAAAGAATTATTCTCTAAAGCCATAAAAGAGTTTTAGTGTTATAAATAACACCATTTTCTCCAGGCATATCTTACAAATTTTAAAGTTTACTATAAGAAATTGCCAAGAGCATCCTATTGATTACCAACTTTGTGTATATTTTTTCATCCCCTTCTTTCAGCTACGTGACATGTCGCACCTGTGGGAAGTCCGTCTGCCGAGGACTCAAGTGCGCCGACTGGCGGCCCAAGGATGCCTCATGGGAGTGCCAGCTGTGCCAGAGTTCCAAGGAGTCCCTGGCCCACACCTCCTCATGGGTGGCCGAGCAAATGTCCTTCAATAAGCACAAGTTCGTCTATCCGATGAGGGCCAGGAGCGAGGTTTACATACCCATTGTGGGCAACGATGGCAACGACAGCAGCATGCGTAAGGATAATGCAACCTATACATAAAGGATTATAGAAGATAAATCTTTTATATTCCAATAGAATTCGAGAGCGTTAGCCAGATCGGACTGCCTGCCAACGCGGATGAGAGGGCCAAGATACGCGAGTATGTGGAGGAGATTGTGGCCGAAATGCTGGGCGGCAATTTGGACCACATTAAAGTGGGCCAGCTGTCCAAGAGCGAGAACTGTAAGTACCCAGCGGGCAGATTGCCCCAGATTCAATGAGTACAAAAATGCAAGAAAATTTTTCGCAAATTTAATTCAATTGGCTTGGCAACATTTATGAGTCTGGCAGCATGTGTCTAGGGCATGTTGCTGGCCAGCCAAAATCCAAAAGAAAAGCATACTTTCCGGCGAGCTTTCGAGCGAGAGAGCTTGCTGAAAAGCCTCTTCCTTGCCTACTTTGTGTTGTTCGCTTTTTAACCAAACAAACTTTGCACACCCCAAACACATACACACACATGACACACACACACTCAACACACCTGATTCATTCAACTGCAACTCAGACTTGCAACTCTTCGATAAATTCCACGCCAAGCTGAGTAACCTGCTTATCAATGTGGAGAACGGTTTGTGCGCGCGTGCGCTCAAGGGAGGTAAGTAGTCGGTAATCGATATTCACTAATCGATCGAGCACGCACGTAATCGTAATCGTACAATTAATCGTTCAAAGTAAAGCCTGTTTTCGTATGCTAATTATCTTTTGATACTGTCTAAATTATTCTTTCTAAAAAGTGATTGTAAAATGTTCTATAATTTTCAATTTTGAGGAGCAAATAATATTTTATAATAAATTAAAGAAAATTCTTCAAATAATATCGAAAATATCGACTATAAATTTATCTAAAATTTGTTCTGATTGAATAAAACCTTAACCTTTTCCATCACTGTCTGTAAATGTGTCAGTACTTCTCTTAGCCTTGGCATGCATACATAACTTGATAGCTTGTCGTTTAGACCATAAAACAAATCTATATTCTATGATTGCGACTATAGTAAATGCTAATTCTTATCAGTGGGCCATAAACTGAGAGTCGAAATAAAATATCACTCTCTCTCTCTTCATTTTTGAACCCACTGACAACCAATCTGAGAAATCGCGGTCAGTGTTTATTGATAAGGCGCAATGATAAGGCCTAAAACACAGTGATAAGGTGGCTGGGCCATTGAAGTGCCGCTAGCATTGAGAACATTTACGATACAACACTACTCGAGTGCCGGATTTTAGCCTTAACTCTGTTGACGGGCTGCCAGAGGCATTAATCATACGCACTGTTGCCGCATTGCTCACCAACAGGTTGGCGGGCAGTAAATTGGCTTAAATGTCTTACTTACACGATCACTCAGTCCACTCAGGCCTCTCAGGGGTTGTGTCTTAACAGCCGATTGATTTGGTCACGCTTACAACTTGGCCAAGCAAAGCGCGCTGGCTTGTGAATTACAAAGCCAAACTCCGAGCTCCGGGCACCGCTTCTCTCAACCAATAATCATCACAATCGGGCCCACTGTAGGGTCTCCGCCACACACAGATACGGCGGCATATTAGCTCCGCCGTGTGAGCGAGCGTTTAGACGCTCACCGCTTACCGCTCGGCAATCGCACGGCACCGCTTCAGTTGCCAGAAGCGTCGCGCCGCGATCGTAACGCAGGTTGAATGCTACGGGCCAAGCCCACGGAATCTGTTGCGATTTTTGGCCTCCAGCCGACGCGTGTGATAACAGGGAATAATACAAAATAACTAGAACACAAGAACAAGACAAATTTCTTGGCCAGCAGAACAGATATAGAAGTAAAATTCCATCTAGCGAGATAAGGTTTAGGTAAACACCGCATTGGGTTGTGAGTTATCACCAAGCCTTGACCCGGCAGCAAATTTGCGAATATGAAATAGGCAAAAATAGAAATAAAATCAATAATCGTGAGTTTAAAACTAAAAGCGACGGGCAACAAGCGAGGAAGAGGCCTTAATCAACGCTAATAAATATTAATGATCCCCGAGATTCCCCTGTTCAGAGCTCTGAATGAATGTGTCTGTGTAACCGATCCCGAGATTAACAACAAATTATGATCGTGAAGTATCATCATCGTGGACTTTCAGCCGAGAGCTAATGAAACTACCTGGCTGAGCTTTATCTCTGACCTTAACAAAATATAAACCTTTTGGCGTAGTAAAACCTTGTGCACCCAACTTATCGTGGGCCAAATTTAATTGATCGACGCAATCTGGAGAGGGGCATTATCAGAGGCAGCCACTCGCAGTTCAGGAGTAACAAGTTTTAGTTATTAAAAGTGGAAAAAAAAGCTAGCTCGACTTTGGGTAGTGATAATTGTCCGGGTGATTTCCGCCTGAACCCTGAACTTTGGAGTCCGACGAACAACAGTTGTCGCTGCGAAGTGATCCGGCTGGTTCTGTTCTCTACCCTTTCATCTGTCAAGTTTCTGGGGCTATTTCCATTGATGACTCGCACGCAAATGTATGCTCCAAACTGGACACAAAAGTCTCGGGGATTTGACATTTTTTCGCACACCTGAATGACTAACGGGGGACTAACAATTCAGACAGGTAACCAGGTAAATGCCAGCGGGCCTGCAGATAAAGAAATATGGGCGGGCATTGTAACGCAAAATAGATAACTCGGGGTTATTCATTATGCGATGTGGTATTTACCGCAATTCGTTAATAGACTTAGCATGTCAAAAGAAATGATAAATATGCGAACCGTATTCCGTATTCGTTAGTTTGCGATTTTCAGCCTGACTGGAGCTCAGTTTACAGATCTCCCTCCGATCGCTGGAGCGTGCTTAGGGGAGGCGGTGACAAATTTATGTTCGGAGCTCAATTAGGGGAGACAAAGCGAAAACACAACTCAAATATTAACTCAATATAATTAACAGCTCAGCCGCTTGGCCGTTATATCAATGAAAGCTCCCAACAAAGCCCAAATGCCAAATACAAATACGAGCTCTGCATTCGGACAGCAAAGGCGGCGGCAGACGTAAATAAACAAATACTCGAGATATCAGCGATTCAGCAATATCGGCCCCAGTTGCTTACGATATTGGGGAATATACCTCTCCCTATATCTGAACCTATACCTATACTATATATAGATAAATACGTGTATGTGCATGCAGCATGGACTTTACTTTGGGCCTAGTCACGGGCATGTATGCCGTTGTGGCCGTAATTGTCTTTTACGTGGTTTACGTCATTGAGGTGAAATTAGGTATGGCTAAAACAACACTTACACACTCTAGCTCACACTCACACACTCACTTTCTTCGCCTTTCACACACTCGCTCACCTCGCCTAGAAGTAACCGAGTTTTCACTTTTTATTGTACTCGCATCGCATCGATCTTTGCTAACCAAGCACATTGTTGCCCCGGCATTTTGGCTCTCGTTTTGCACTAATCAAGCTCCGTACTTTACACCTGCTTTCAGATCTGCCGGCCATCGTGAATGGCCATCACAATGGCACCGGGAATGGTAACCATAATAATAACAATAACAACAACAATAACAACGGCGACTCCGAACTGGCGGACATCTCGCAGACCCGACTACGCAGTCTCATCGAGACCATCATAGCGGAGACCCTGCGAAGCACGTCCCTGAGCGCCAGCGGTGCCGTCTCAGAGATCAGCCTGGATACGCGCTCCCAGCTGGGAGCTACGGAGCTGGCCAATGGGAATGGCCTGAAGCGACGCCATCGCACAGAGCACTACTTTGAGCCAAAGATCTACCAGGATTTGCTGGCCACAGCGGTGCTGAATAAGGTAGGTAACTTATGGATAGCAAAATAGAAGCTGATGACAGGATACCCATTCCTAAATTCCTTACTGACCTATGTTGTAGTCACCACCTGTGGTACCAACCTCTTACCCTTTGGGCCCCACAATTTTGTAAGCCGTGTTCTGGCCACTTCCGCCATTTTCACTTGGCTCACTTGGTTCAGTTTTCGCTCTCATTCGACCCGCACTTGAGCGGCTTCGATTGGGCAGTCTTCACATAGTAGAAGCGGACCAGGTTAATTAGTTGCAGTCCATTGTCTCAACCGTGCAGACGTTTTGTCCAACCAACAGTAGCAGTAGCCGCAACATAGGAATATTGAAATCAATTCCAGCGCTAATTGGATAAATTAATTTAGTGAAAAAACTAAAAAAGACTCTCGGAGAAGAACTGACTTAACAGGATCATGGCAGATCCAGGGGATAATGTAAATACTTACCATTATTTGCTAAGCAGCTATCGCTATCAGCTTGGATGATGACATGACTCAACTAATCTCATCAGAAGGGATCTTGGAATTCAGATCTTATCGCGGCGTCACAGATCCAGTCAGCATTAAACAGTCCAATTTCCTAATCATATCAGTTTCTGCAACGTGGCTAGTAATTGACTCCGTCACGACACTCAATCAATACGATGAGTTCTCCCTGGCAATCGGTGACGTCGCCTTGCAGAATGAATAGCCAATAAACGGTCGTCAAGAGTCGTCGAGAGTCGTGGCCAGTTACAGACATAGAAAGATACCCGCCGTTGTGACGGGTCTAATCTGCTTAAGGGCTTTCCGCTTTCGGTGTCACAAAACAATCAGTTGACCCACAACAAATCGCAAACTCTGGGGTTCAACAACACTTTTATTGCACAATGCCAAGGTCGATGGGCTGACACATGTTTCTGTCGTTTCTGTCTCTTTTGCAGATTGCGGATAAGGAAGGGAATACAAGGCTTTTGGCGGAGAGCACACCGGACTTGAGTGGTCGCCACATTGACGAGAATTTCAATGCCGAGGCACTGAGCACCACGTCCGGAAGTTCAATAGAACCGCGCAGTGATTCCAGCCTGACTGACCATGAAATCATACTGGATGTAAGGATACAAGGAGTATTGTGTAAATTTCTTCCCTAATCCTTTTCATTTCTTTATAGAATGGCAAATCCCAATCCCTGCAGGCCGATCTGGAGAGGGAATCTGTTCTTAGTGATTATATAGCCGCGCACATGGTGCCACTACCTGACTTTTCAGCCTCCGTTACCGAGTCCGAGGATGGTAAGTTCTTGTGTAAGAAGCTTAACTTTCAGTTTCTAATTAACTTTCAATCTATTCCCTTACAGATATTGGATCCATCTCCTCGAGCATGATCGGTGATGGGAACTGGGAGGACAACTGGCTCTTCAAGAAGAAGAGGAGCTCAGTAACTCCAAGCAGCACTGGCATGCTAGTGCCGGCCCCCAAAGAGAATATCCGGGCCCAGATTGGCGACAAGACCGCTGACGAGGTCAGCGATCTGTCCGAGATGGGCTCGGACGCCGAGGACAGTTCTCTGGACCTGTTGCGCAGCACCGATCTCAACGATCGCCTGCTTAGCAAACACCTTATTGGTGGTCAGAACACAAAGCTTGTCCTGGATGAGCTTGTGGATCGTACCAGCCTCACGTCCCATACATTGCCAGAGGAGCACGAGCCGGCATTTACGGAGACAACCAATGCATTTGTGGTGTCTCCCCCAGCCGTGCCATCTGTGCCACCACCTCCCATGATATTCCAGGATGATTCGTTGAATGAGGAGTTAACCCACACTCCCATTGCAGGTAAGTGTCGTCCCTCAATGTCTATGTACCTTAAAGCATTATATATCATTCTTAGTGCTAAGATTCGAATTAACCCCTAGCCCTAAGACCATTAACCCCTTAGATGATTGAAACCGTCCTATGTGTAGACACTCCGGAGCCCCCATGTAGTAGCTGAGTCAGCCACCTTGTGCGTGATCTTAAAGCATCGCCACTTAGCAGTCGTTTGTGTTACAGCCCAAGCCGAAAGCGAGGCGCTTTCCAGCCTCGATGGCTGCACTGGTTTCAGCACAGTCGAGTATATCGACGAAGAGCAAATGCACGAGAATGTGCCCTCGGTTATAGAGATTCTGGCTGCCATGGCCCTGGGACCGATGCTAGCAGTTCCGGCGTCGGAACAACCAGGCGCAATGACACCTAGTGAGATGCATACTCTCAAGGAGCTCAGTGACCTGGCCCTCGCCGAGATTAACGCTCGCACAATGGATCTGGTGCATCATCACTCGCTGGACATAATTGAAGAGGAGACTTCCGATCTCGCAGATACAGCACAACTTTCTTCTGTATCATCCGTGGGATTGCCAGCAAGCGTGGAAGAAATTGCAGAGCCCGAATCTGTTTCTGCTGTGGATCCACCAGACGCTTTGCAATCTGATGCTAATCCCCAAGCTTATATTTTATCAGAACCAGTTCCTGAAACAGGAACAGTCGAAATGAATCCCACAGATCTTCCAACTGCAGCGAACGAATTCACTATTCCTGCTCCTGAAATAGTCGCAGTGGAACCTCTAGCGCCGGTTGAAACACAACTTATTCATGTCGAGCCTCCAGTTTCTCTGGAAGTCCTTTCCGGTATCGCACCTCCCGCTCCTACCGAAATTCTTCCTCAAAACGAAGTAGTTCCTGTGGAACCTGTGGCTCCCGTGAAAGTAACTTCCGAGACACAAACAGTGGATCCTGCGACACCTTTAGAGGTCCTTCCTGATGTGGAACCTCCCGCCCCTGCCGAAATCCTTCCAGAATCGCAGCCTGCCGACGTGGAGCCTGCAGCGACAGAAGAAACTATTCCTCAAGAGGAAGTAGTCGCTGTGGAACCTGTGGCTCACGTGGAAGTAGCCTCCGAGACACAAACAGTGGATCCTGCGACACCTTTAGAGGTCCTTCCTGATGTGGAACCTCCCGCCCCTGCCGAAATCCTTCCAGAATCGCAGCCTGGCGACGTGGAGCCTGCAGCGACAGAAGAAACTATTCCCCAAGATGAAGTAGTTCCTGTGGAACCTGTTGCAGCAGTGGCAGTTATTTCTGAGGCAAAACCAGTGGATACTGCAGCGGCTTCAGAGATCCTTCCTGAAGTGGAAGCTCCCGCTCCTGCCGAAATCCTTCCAGAATCGCAGCCTGCCGACGTGGAGCCTTCAGCGACAGAAGAAACTATTCCTCAAGAGGAAGTAGGCGCTGTGGAACCTGTGGCTCCCGTGGAAGTAACTTCCGAGACACAAACAGTGGATCCTGCGGCGCCTCTAGAGGTCCTTCCTGATGTGGAACCTCCCGCTCCTGCCGAAATCCTTCCAGAATCGCAGCCTGCCGACGTGGAGCCTTCAGCGATAGAAAAAACTATTCCTCAAGAGGAAGTAGTCGCTGTGGAACCTGTGGCTCACGTGGAAGTTATTTCTGAGACACAACCAGTGGATACTGCAGTGGCTCCAGAGGTCCTTCCTGATGTGGAACCTCCCACTCCTGCCGAAATCCTTCCAGAATCGCAGCCTGCCGACGTGGAGCCTTCAGCGATAGAAAAAACTATTCCTCAAGATGAAGTAGTTCCTGTAGAACCTGTTGCAGCGGAGGAAGTTATTTGTGAGGCACAACCAGTGGATACTGCAGCGGCTCCAGAGATCCTTCCTGATGTGGAACCTCCCACTCCTGCCGAAATCCTTCCAGAATCGCAGCCTGCCGACGTGGAGCCTTCAGCGA